>OVAN01006527.1:0-21146 GCA_900406275.1 Anastatica hierochuntica
TTTAGATAAAAAGTTTTTATAATGATGACATAAGGTGAACTAAATCCTCAACTAATTTATAGATTAAATTTGCTGACGTGATTTCATGGTATACATAATTATTCTTTATAATTTTTATTGGTTGAAAATTAATTTTATTAAGATATGTGTCAAGTTAAGTCACCATTATATCTAGGGGATTATTAAAGGGAATATTAAAAATATAATTTTGATTATAACCAATCAAATTTCATAAAATTTCATAAAAGTGTTATGAAATATTTTTTTTGTTGAAACTCATCATGCTTAAGATCTGTGATAAACTCACTTCATAATTAATTTTATTATATTTTATTTAATTATTTGACAATAATTATATTTTATTCAATTATTTAATATATTATTAGTTTTATAAAGTTTCTTTTATTAAATACGTATATGACACATTTTTGACACATTTTTATTTTACATGCTACATACACATCATGAGAAAATATTAAGCAAATCACACAAACTTATCAAACCATTAACGATGTATATAAAATTCTTGTCAAACCAAAATATATTTTCAAAAATAAATCCTATCACAATCATAAGAAATAAATATTTGGCAGAACTATTAATAGCATGTCACTAAATTAACAATTAAAATGTTTTACCATAAATATAAAATTTATTTATCAGAATTTTAAATCTAATATACCATTATCTCAAACATAATATTTTCTTTACTAAACAAAGCAAACATAGGTTTAACAAAACATGACTTTTAACCATATGTAGTAGATACACATGTTTTTTTTTTTTTATAAATAGTAGATACACATGTTGACAACGCACAAAATAACGATCATCACTTATTAGTTTATTCCTATCATCGTTTTTAACTTAAAATTGAACCAATTAATTTGAGAATATAATTTCATTAGAAAGTTAAAAATAGACTTTACTTTAACATGTTTGACTTTTTTTAAACCGAACCAACACAGTAAAAGACATGTGAATATCCAATAAATAAATAAAGTCAAAATGATAACGTATGCTAATCATAATGAAAATCAGATCAAGAAATAAACCATTATCAGCTAATTTTTATAAGGTAAGAGGCCTTAACGATTGTTTAAAAGGTTCTATTAATTTTTATTAATTATCAACATTTTATTTTTATATTTTAAGAACCCTAAGAAACTTATTTTATCATGCAACATTTATGATTAAAAAAAAATCAAACTTGAACTTAATGGAACATGCAATTAACATAACATGTGAACCAAAATTAAACAGTATAGAAAACTTTCTGGTGGCGATAGCTTGAGGCGATCTTTCTGGCGACGGCGATTTCTGGTGGTTCGAGGGTTCTTTGTGTCCGGTTTGGTGCTGGCCGCCGTGTGTGGTCATGACGCTGGTGGTTTCAGATTTGGGAGACTCTGTTTCGGTAGGCTCTGCTCCGAAAGCCCCTCCTAAAACCTGGGCGACAATGGCTCGTTTTTCTTCTGGTGATTTGCGCAAGCGTGATCTGCAGGTCTCTATCACTGATGGTGCTCCGACAATTGAGATTCCTGATGATGTGCTTCAGGATCGCAATCAGCTATGGCGTAACTTTCTTATTGGGCGTTTCTTGGATGAGGCACCGCACATTGCCAAAATCCATATGATCGTTAATAAAATTTGGGTTTCCGGGGACAAGAAGATGAGGATCGACGTTAAGGTGGTTAATTCTACAACGGTGAAGTTCAGGGTGGGTGATCCACAGTTGCGTGATCGCTTGCTTCGACGCGGGGTATGGAACATAGCCGGGGTGCCTATGGTCTTGGCTGAGTGGAATCCTGTGGAAACAGTGCAGCCTGTTCTTAAGTCCATTCCTCTCTGGGTGGATTTCAAGCATGTGCCGCAACGTCTATATTCGGACAAGGGATTGGAATTGGTTGCAAGTTTTGTTGGTGATCCTCGGAAGTTGCATCCGGATACGCTAGCTTGTGTTGATCTAGAAGTTGCTCGGGTATTGGTAGAGGTGGACCTTACAAAGGATCTTCCCAAGCAGTTCAACGTAACATCTAAGGATGGTATATCGGCGGAGATTTTGGTCTCGTATCCTTGGCTTCCGCCGCGATGCCATCGCTGTGAGAAGTGGGGTCACAATGATGCGGCTTGTCGGGGCACAAGCGAGGCGGTCCCCACGCGTATTGTACAAAGGGGTGAGCTGGAAGAGGTTTCGGTAGGCTCTGTTTTGGAGAAACTCAGAACAGCAGTTGCCGATAAGCCGTGTGAGGCTAATGAGTCGGCTGTAGCAACTTCACTTGACGACGGTCAGGAGGGGGGCGGTGTTGTGCAGGCTGAGGTAGTAGTGGCTAGTAAGGAGCAGGGGGGCTGATGGTATTGCGCAGGCTGAGGTAGTGGTGGCTGGTAAGGAGCAGCGGGGGCCTGATGGTGTTGCGCAGGTAAGGGCTGAGCTGCCCGCTGAGAAAACTCAAGATGTTGATGGTGCCATAACGGTAGCAGAGGAGGAAGTCTTGGTAGTTGCAGCTGTAGCTGAGCAGACTTGGATTAGTGTTTCTCCAGGCATATCATCAAAGATGTAGGAAGTCTCATTGGAGTTGGATAGCTCCGCGGTATCTCCTTCACGTTTTGCGGTTCTGAAGGGCTTGGAAGAAGGAGAAGTGGGAGATGGGGCAGAGGAGTTGGCGGGTGACATTAGTGAGCCTTCCTCTCCAACTCCTCAAAGAAGGGATCATTCGGACTTGGGAGTTCAAAATGTTACGGTGGGCAGGGGTAGCTCTGTTCCTGCGAGTTCAGAGGGGTTAAGACCTATTCTACCGCGGTCTACAAGAGGTGTTAACAAGTATCTTGGTGACTTTCAAACTGCCAAAGATACAGTGTCTTCACAAAAAGATAAGAAAGGTTCCCGCCGGAGGAATTAAATGAAGGGGTTCTCCTGGAATGTTAGGGGGTTTAACCAATCAAATAAGCATAAGGTGTTGCGTGATTGGGTTCTTTCTTCTTCGGTTAAATTTGGGTGTGTTTTGGAGACACGAGTGCAGGAAACTCGAGCTCAGTTTGTGCTTGATTCAGCTTTGGTGGGCTGGTCAATGCTCTCAAACTATGAATACAATCCGCTGGGGAGGATTTGGGTTGTCTGGAGTGAGGGGGTAGTAGTCACTCCTATGTTTAAATCGGCTCAGCTAATCACATGTACTATCTCGGATCCGGTAAAGAATGTGGATTTTGTGTATGCTTTTAACACTTATGAGGCGCGTAGAGATTTGTGGGAGGACTTGCGTCATCTTGGTTCATTGCCAGCTTTTTCGGATAAGGCATGGCTCGTCATGGGGGATTTCGATGAAACATTGAGCATTAGTGAACACTCTGGTTTGTGTGAGACAACGACGGGAATGCGGGAGTTTCAAGCTCTGGTTTCTCAGTGTGGGTTTGCAGATTTGGCTTTTGTTGGTCCGCGCTTCACTTGGTGGAATCATCAAGCTGCTGCTCCGATAAGTAAAAAGCTCGATAGGGTTCTTGTTAGTGGCGAATGACTCTCGTGTTTTCCCTCTTCGTTTGCTCATTTCCAAGTAGGTGGGGTGTCAGATCATGCTAGGATCTTGGTCTCTTTGGAGGATACTATGACAGGAATGCGAAAGCCTTTCAAGTACTTTAACTTTCTAGGCTTGCTGCCGGAGTTTCTACCACTTCTCTCTCGGGTTTGGAGTGAAAAAGAGGAGTTGTTTGTCTCGCGCACGGCGTTGTAAAAACTGTCTAGGAAGCGTAAGGGTTTGAAGATGGAGTTGTGGAAGTTGAATCGTGAAAAGGTAGGACTGTTACCTTCCCGGGTCAAGGCTGCCTACGATGACTTGAGCAGTTGGCTGCGCTAGTTACCCCATCTGCGGTCTGTTTTGAGGAAGAGCGTGAAGCCTCGGCTCGCTGGCATTGGCTGTCACGATTAGAGGAGTCCTTTTATAGGCAGAAGTCGCGTATCCATTGGTTAAAGGAGGGAGACCTTAATACGAAATTCTTTCATCGTGTAGCTGCTGCGCGACACTTGAAGAATACTATTCGGATGATTCGTAATAAGGAGGGGGAATTGGTTAGGAGTACAGAGGAGATTAAAGTCGAGGCCGAATACTGGTTTAGATCGTTTTTACAAGAGGAGTCTTCTGACTATGTTGGTCTTTCGGTGGAGGAGGCGCAATCCTTGATATCTTTTCGGTGTTCGGAGGCTGATAGCGGCTTCCTTATGGCTCCGGTAACGGATCAGGAGATTTACTCGGTGTTATTGTCTATGCCTTCGAATTAAGCCCCGGGACCTGATGGTTATACGAAAGAGTTCTATAGAGATGCTTGGTCATTGATCGGTAATGATGTGCTCAAAGCGATCCAATCTTTTTTCCAGAATGGGTTTCTCCCGAAAGGAGTAAATTCTACTATACTGGCTCTTATTCCCAAGCGGACTGACGCGATTGAGATGAAAGATTATCGGCCGATATCGTGTTGTAATATTCTGTACAAGATAATCTCCAAGATATTGGCGAATAGATTGAAAAGAGTGTTCCCGGAATTTGTTATGCCTAATCAGTCGACTTTTGTTCCGGATCGTCTACTTCTTGAGAATGTTCTTCTGGCTACGGAGTTGGTTAAAGACTATCATAAGGCAAATTTCTCCCCTCGTGGGGTTCTGAAGATCGATATCGCCAAGGCGTTCGACTCGGTTCAATGGAGTTTTTTGGTTTCAGTGTTGACTGCTATGGGGCTGCCGCCACTGTTTGTGAAAGGATACACACCTGTGTCTCTACTGCTTCTTTCTCGGTTCAAGTGAATGGCGAACTTGCGGGTTTCTTCCCTAGTAGGCGGGGCTTGAGGCAAGGATGCGCGTTATCGCCATACTTGTTTGTCATTTCGTTGAATGTTCTTTCGGCTATGTTGGACCGGAAAGCTAGGGAGGGCTTGATGGGATATCACCCGCGGTGTCGGGGTGTGGGCCTCACACACTTTCGTTTTGAAGATGATATAATGGTTTTTACCGATGGCACTTTGCGGTCCACTCAGGAAGTTGTAACCACGTTTGATGAGTTTGCTTCCCTCTCTCGTCTTCGTATAAGCTTGGAGAAATCGTCTATGTTCTTAGCAGGGGTATCGACAAGAGTCAGTGAGACATTAGTTTCACGGTTTAACTTCAAGAGCGAGAGCTTTCCGGTGCGATACTTGGGTTTGCCTTTGACTACCAAGAGAATTACAGGAATAGATTATGAGTCGTTGTTGGAGAGGATTCGGGCTAAGTTTCAATCCTGGTCTTCGCGATACTTATCTTTTGCGGGTCGTTTGCAGTTGTTACTCTCGGTTATTAATAGTGTTACTCAATTCTGGAGCTCGACTTTTCGATTACCGAAGCGTTGTTTGGACGAGATAAATTGCCTCTCGGCGGCATTCCTTTGGTCCGACTCAGAGCTTAATTCTAAAAAGGCTAAGGTGGCGTGGCGGGACATATGTAGGCCGCGAAATGAGGGTGGTTTAGGCTTTCGGCCTTTGGCGGAAGTGAGTATTGTTTTCGGTCTTAAGTTGATTTGGCGGATCATATCCTCAGCCCCATCATTATGGGTTGATTGAGTGAAGCCTTATTTGCTTCGAGAGGGCTCTATTTGGAATGCTCCGAAACATGAGGGTTCTTGGAATTGGAGAGGGTTGCTTAAGCTTCGCAGTTTGGCTCTTTCTTTCACAAAGATGGAGGTAAGAGATGGTTGTAGCACATCATTCTGGTTTGATAATTGGCTTCCGGTGGGCCGTTTGATTGATATTACGGGTGTAAGAGGCCCACATGACATGGGCATTTCACTCACTGCTCTTGTTAGTGATGTGCCAGCTACAACTTGACGAGGTCGTGCTTACCGATCTGATTCTTTAAGATTGGTTAATGAGTCTATACAAGCAGCACCGCGGCCAGCTGTAGATCGTGGCTCGGACATGGCATTATGGCGGAAGCGGGATGGGATTTTCAGGTCATGTTTCTCAACCCGATGTACTTGGCTTCAGATACGCAGGGTTTACCCGAGGATCTCATGGTTCCGTGGGGTTTGGTTCAAGCATGCAACTCCAAAGCATGCATTTATAACGTGGTTGGCGGTGAGGGATAGGCTTTCAACGGGAAATCGTATGGCTCTTTGGGGTTCGCGGACTTCTTTGGCTTGTGTGTTTTGCTCCCTCCCACTGGAAACAAGGGGTCACTTGTTTTTCGAATGCTCCTAGGCTGAAGAAGTTTTGTGCAACCTCTCTTCACGTCTTCTTGCCACTCATTACTCATCATCTTTCGATCATATGGTCTTGCTCCTTTCGGCCATTGTGCTTGCGGAGAAGACCCGTGTCTTACTCGGTTTTGTGTTTCAAAGTGCTGTCTACAACATTTGGTCGGAGAGGAATCGCCGCAGACATGGTCATGCTGCTCTTTCTTCTTCAGAACTTGCTCGGCTCATGGACAAATATATACGTAATAAGCTCCTCTCAATACCTGATTATTTGAGTGCTGGTTTTCTGGTCCATTGGTTAGGTACTAGGCCTTAGTAGCAAGCTTACTAGCAAGCATAGGTTTATTTTTGCCATTTTTTTTGAACTTCTTTAAACACCCTTGTACATTTTTTTGTTGAAATAAAGTATAACATTCCAGCAAAAAAAATAAAATTAAACAGTATATAGTTATAACATCAACAACAATAAACAATACACAGTTATGATACCCATAGAATTAAATATTTTATTGATGAGTTAATCGATTTATTATTATCAAAGCACAATTAAAAACTATGTGTGATAACAAAGCAAGAACTCCATATTAATGAGACATCATTGTATATATTCGTGGAAGAGCAATACACGAATTGAATATCAAGCATCTATATATATAATTTATAGCTTTTTTTTAACGCTTTGTAATATATTGCTTGAGGGAAAAGTAACCAGAAACAGAGTAAACACAGAGTGAGCAGATAAAAATGACGAAAAGATAAAAAGAAAACAACATAACTGAATTCCAAGAGGAACCCAATCTTGTAACTCAACCTGACGCTATAGAAGAAGATTCTGATGCAGGTCTTAAATTATTGTAGCTAGATTAGAACTTGGCATTTCTTCTTCAATGCATTATTGTAGCCATTGCGGACCACCTTAAGCAATGTAAGAATGATATCTATGATCCCGAGTCACACTGTTAGCGATCTCCTGTGCTGCCCGATTATTTTGCATATCCGTTGAGACAAAGTCCCAGTTATGTGCGGAGGCTACCAACAAAGTGATTTCATCAAGCAGATGGCGGAACAGAGGGAACTTATTTGGTTCTGAGATCATTTTCCTTGCCTATTCCGCTATGAATTCAAAGGTGGTATTCACGAAGTGTAAGTCTCTCATGCTCTCCATGGACCATAGGATCCCTTGCAATTCAGCTTCCCTTAAAGAAGAGATGTGAGAAAAGGCTCGACGGCTGTGGAATAATACTTGTCCCAAGCAGTCTCGGACTATGAAGGCACATCCGCAGTTCCTGTTTGCATTAATCCAAGATACCCCTATGTTGCACTTATAACAGTTTACCTTTGGTTTCTCCCATCGACCCCCTTGTCTTGAAGATGAAACACCTCCATGTTGAAGCATGTTTGAACCTGTGTTTACTGTGTGCCATTCTTCCGCATCCTCCTTTGCCTTAATCACCAAACCATTTGGATCATGTTTAGTTCCGTCAAACACTAAAGCATTACGTCCCTTCCATATTCTCCAAATGATCCAAGGAATCGCTTGTCTCGTCTCTGAGCTTAATGTTTGGTTGTGAATACATTTGAGCAAATGAATCATGTTGAGGAAAACAGAGCTTTGTGAAAAACCTGCGGGTGGTAAAGGTAGACCAGCGCAATTCCAAACTTGCTTTGCTTCGTGACAATTGAAAAAAAGATGACAAATGGTTTCCGGTTCTCTGTTACACATCTTACAGAGAGGATTCACATTGATGTTCCTTGATATTAGTTGAGTTGCTACCGCCAATGCACCTGCAAGTGTTCTCCATAAGAAATGCTTGATCTTGGGACTTGTTTCAATCCGCCAAAGCTGTGACCAGAGTTTCTTTTCCAGAGACGTAAGCTGTGTATATAATTTATAACTTATTTGATTATATTCACATGTCCTCACTAGTAAAAGTCATAGCCAATAAAGTAACATGATAATAATACATCATAAGTATCACCGATTTATTTTAACAAGCTATTAGGATATTAATTTATCTCAAATGGAAGGAAGCAAGTTCGTTTTAGACCAAGAAAGAAAGAGACAAACGTTGATTAAAGGTTTTTTTTTTAAACTGAGCAATTGAAGGATCGTGCTTGGATCAAGAAGAAAGAAACGATGGTTAGAGATTAGTTTATTTTTCTTTTCGAGTTTAGAGTTTTTTTCAGTAGTTAGAATATTGTGATGATAAGGTGTTATGAGAAGAGAAGAGATGAGAAATAGTCATGTGTTATTCATGAGTAATATGCCCTTTATATAGGGGTACAAAGAGATCTTAGCTTTAGCTTGAAAACTAAGTAAAACTTGTACAATAAGTAAACTTAGGGAACAAATAATTCTAGAAGATTCTGGAATATGAGCTTAATATATAAACATCCACCAAAATAAGCTTTTACAATATTTATCACACACCTTTTTTAAATGTTCTTAAAAACCTTAAAAAAAGAACATATTCATTCAATTTAACATGTGTACCACAAACAAATATTAATTATTAACATTTCTTTTGCTTGAAAACTAAGTAAAACTTGTACAATAAGTAAACTTAGAGAACAAATAATTCTAGAAGATTCTGGAATATGAGCTTAATATATGGACATCCACCAAAATAAGCCTTTACAATATTTATCACACACCTTTTTTGTACCCGTTAAGGTGTGATTTATACAAAGAATAATAAGAAGCTTCCCGAATATAGGGTTCCCTTTCACCCTTGTGGTGTTCATACTCTGATCTGATCGGCAAAACCACCAAATCTCATCTTTTTTCTTTCAATTTCTTTCCTTTTCTTTCAATCTTCTCACTATCTCATCGCCTCCTCACTGTATTTTGTCTTCACGATGTCGAACGATTTATGGAAATCGTTTCAAAATCTAAATCTTGGTACTGAAAGAGCTCCGCTCCGTCTCTCAGCAGAAGCGCACAAGGAATGGGAAGAGGACAACGCTCTAAGCCTGGTAATAAGGGTTCTTAATCCTCAACATCATAGGCCCGAGCATATGCGTACTCCTCTGCTTAAAGCTTGGCAGATGGAAGGGCAAGCATCAAGTAGGATAAACGAAGATGGTACGCTTCAGTTCTTCTTCACGGAAGAGCATCAGCTTAGGTCAGTTTTAGAACATGGTCCTTGGACCTTCCGAGATTGGCTTATTGTTATGGATCGATGGACACGAAGAATGGAGCCGGATTATATGAAGCTTATCACACTGTGGGTTCAGATTGAAAACATACCTAACGACTATAGATCTGTTAGGATGATTAAGGAAATAGGTAGTGAGTTGGGAGATGTCAAACTGGTGCGAGTTCAAGAGCCAGCGATGGATAGTCCTGGAGAGGTGTGGATAAAGGTAGAAATGTCTATTCATACGAAGGTATTCACTGTGAGGTATATAGATTTTGAAGATGGCAATGGACCAACATTGCTCAGGTTCAGGTACAAGAAGCTTCGAAAGTTCTGCTTTCTATGTGGAGATTTATCACATGATTCCACCATATGTCCAGTACATCCACCAGTGCCACAACTCCAGCAAGCTCCTCCAGATTGGGAAGGTAACAATGAAGGATATTCACAGGAGCAGTCTGAAGAAGGTCCAAATAATAGATTAAACCTGGACAATCAAAACAGAGCGCAAGGTGACACAGATGATGCGATGGGTGAGAATACAATTGGGGAGAATGCTGGTAAGACACAATCTCAAGGAGCGACAATGGATACCTCCGACTATCAGCCTGCTCCATTATCAGTTAAGCCTATTACCATTCGTGAAGTTGGAGCCTCATCGGCGATTGTTGGTGGCATTAAAAGGAAGGACAGAGAAAATTTGGATGAAGATCAAGGGGTTACCAGCAAGCAAAAGATGAAAGTTATATTCATAGAACCTAAAACCTTAATTCCAGGACTAGCTGGTGCTAATATGGAAGCTGGACACTTTCCTAATGAAGCTCTGCCAATGACTGAGGAATCAACTGTCAATCAAGGGAGGGTGGCTACCCTGAAACCATCCCTTGCGAAATGAGATCTTTACACTGGAACTGTCAGGGGCTTAAGAACCCTCTGACAGATAATTTTTTGGTAGAACTAAGGAGGAAATATAAGCCTCAGGTTATGTTACTAATAGAAACTAAAAACAATGTAGAATATGTACATAGTGTAGCTAGGAAGTTAAGGTATGCCAACTTTTTTGCCTTACCTGCTGAAGGCCTAAGTGGAGGTATGGCCATATTTTGGGAAGCAGGTCTAGATCTAACTATTGTATCCTCCCCAACTATGTATGCTACAGATATATTAATCGAAGAAGAAAGTATTTTGTACTACATGACCTACATATATGGGTCTCCTGTTAAACAACTAAGAAATAAACAATGGGAGCGTATGATCACAATGGAAGAGGAAGGATGGTATAGAGGTCAGCCTAGATTACTAGTTGGGGATTTCAATGATATCCTCAGTAATGAGGAAAAGAGTGGTGGACCAAAGAGACCTGAATATACTTTTGATTCATTTAGAAGGATGATTAGCAGCCTAGGTATGGAAGATGTCAGAACCTTGGGAGGGAAATATACTTGGCATGGTAAGAGGTGGAAACATCATGTGAAAACAAGAATTGATAGAGTATTTGCTAATACAGAATGGAAATCTTTGTTTCCTAAGGCTTATGTACAAATGCTCAATTGGCATGGTTCTGATCATAGGCCTATACTCCTAGATACTTTAGATAGGAAATGGGAAGGTAGGAAACTGTTTAAGTATGACAATAGGTGGAGAACAGAGCCTGAAATCTACAATGTTATAAAAGAGACTTGTCAGAATGTGGGCAACATTTCAAACCAGGAGGAACTGCTAAGTCTCATGCAACATTGTCGAGATAATTTATCCAAATGGAGGAAAGGAAAATCTCTCAATGCAAGGAAAAGGATAGATGAGTTTCAAGCAGCTTTGCAAATGGAATATGATAAATATCCTTTGAATTACCAAGCTATAAATAATTTGAAATATAAACTATTGCAGGAGTATAAAAGAGAGGAAGAATACTGGAAGGTCAAAAGCAAAAATCAGTGGCTAAAGGAAGGAGATCTAAACACAAAATTCTATCATGCCTCTACAAAACAAAGGATAAGTATCAATTATATTTCTTCTTTAATAGATGACCAGGGAGAAATTAAAACAAAAAAAGGAGACATTGATCATATCATTATCAAGTACTTCACTGATCTTTATAAATCTGATACCTCCCTCTCTTTTTCAGAGTATAAAGAGATATGTCCAGTGAAAAGAAGGGTGACAGAGGAGATGAATCAAGCAATCACTAAACCGGTTACAAATGAGGAAATTTATCAGGCTCTTAAAATGATGGGAAAGGATAAGGCACCAGGACCAGATGGGTTTAATGCTGGCTTCTTTCAACAACACTGGCAGGTCATTGGCAAGAATATTTCTGAAGCCATTATGAATTTCTTCACCACGGGTAATCTTAATCATCAGCTAAATCGAACACATATTTGTCTAATTCCTAAGGTAGCGAATCCTCAAGTAGTTAAGGAGTTTAGGCCTATTAGTCTGTGCAATGTTATTTATAAGATCATTTCAAAGGTGCTAGCAGAGAGACTAAAACCTTGGTTGCATAACATCATCTCTGAAAACCAATCTGCGTTCATTCCCAATAGATATATCACTGACAATGTTCTCATAGCGCATGAATTGTTACATAGCCTTTGTACTAGAGAAAGAAAGCAAAAATTTGTAGCTCTAAAATTAGACATTGCAAAGGCTTTTGACAAACTAGAATGGGGTTACATTGAATATATGTTAAAAGCTCTAGGCTTTGCGGATAAGTGGATCTATTGGGTGATGAGTTGTGTTAAATCTGCATCATATGTTGTATTAGTAAATGGTTCTCCAGTTGGTAATATAATCCCCAACAGAGGCATTAGACAAGGCGACCCTATATCTCCTTATATCTATTTAATTTGTGCAGAAGGGCTTTCTAGCATCTTATACAATTTACAGAAAAAAAGAAAGATGCATGGTTTTAGAGCAAGTAGAAGTGCCCCCCCCAATTACTCATTTATTATTTGTTGACGACTCATTATTATTTTGTAAAGCAGATGCTGAAGAATGTGCAGAAGTAACTAAAGCTCTGGAATGCTATGGCAACATATCTGGTTAGCATGTTAACTTCTCAAAATCTTCTCTAATTTTTGCTAAGAAAACTTCTATGGAATTACAAGAGAAGATCAAAACTATAGTTTCCATAGATAGAATTGGAGGAATAGGAAAGTATCTTGGTCTCCCAGAGATAATAGGAAAGAACACTACGGAGATCTTTAGTTATATAAAGAGGAAGATTGAGGATAGAATAGACAACTGGTCAACTAAGTTACTCACACCTGCAGGGAAAGATGTACTAATTAAATCTGTTGCTACAGCGATTCCCAACTATGTCATGCAGTGTTTCATTATCCCAAAAAAACTGATAAGGAAAATTACACAAATCATTCGTAATTTTTGGTGGTCATTAGTTAAAGATAACCATAAACTGCCATAGATAGCTTGGGAAACGATTACCAAAAGGAAGGAGGATGGGGGCCTAGGAGTTAGAAACTTGATGCATTTTAATAGGGCTCTTATTGCAAAGCAAGTGTGGAGAATTATTAAATACCCATCTTCCTTACTAGCAAGAATCTACATAGCCAAATATTTTAACAAATATGATATTCTTAATGCATAATTGGGAAGAAGGACATCCTATGAATGGAGAGGAATTCATGAAGGGGCCAAATTGATTAAACTTAGTATAAGAAGAACCATTGGCAATGGTACAATAGTGAATGTGTGGAAAGATAATTGGCTCCCCTGTGCACCTCCGAGACCTCCTAAACCAAAAGAAGGTATGAGCGCTACTAATTTAAAAGTCTCTCATCTATTCATAGAAGGAACAAGGATGTGGGATGAGTTGAAATTATCCTAATTCATTGCTGCTAAAGATGTGTATGAGATCAAAAGAATCAGACCAAGTATAATGACTGATAGAGATGATTTTGAATGGGCATATACAAGAAGCGGTTCTTATGAAGTTAAATCAGGCTACCACTTGACCCAATCTGGAGCACCACAGGTCAATCAACAAAATATCCACTTCAAGAAGATATGGAAACTGCTAGTTAAACCAAAAATCAAGATGTTCTGGTGGAGAGTCACACATAGGCGTATACCGGTGGGTGAAGCTTTTCATAAAAGGGGTTTTAAAGTGGATGCAACCTGTCTGCTATGTGGGGAAGAGATAGAAACAGCTCAGCATTTGATATTCAAATGTAGAGTGTCGAAGGAAATTTGGAAGCTGAGCTCCATAAAAAATCTACCAGGTAAATCTAATGAACCTTTTGCTGGAAATGATCTTTATCAGAACATCAATTGGGTTTTGAATTCTACAGAAAATGTAGATAATCACAAAATAAACATACCAACGTATCTTGGCTGGCACATTTGGAAAATGAGGAACTCGCTAATTTTTCAGAACAAAAAACTATCTATCCCTGAGGTTATAAGTAGAGCTTTGACAGAATTAAAAGAGCACTTTGAAGTTACTAGGAGAGAAAATGAAGATGTGGACCAGCCAGTTGATTTGATCACAAGATCAAATAAACATTTAGATGCCTCAAGTGAAGTATTACATAGCTCGTGCTTAGTAGATGCTTCATGGGTTTCTAAAACAGAGAAGGCAGGTATAAGTTGGATTTTGATCTCTCCACAAGGCAAACCTATGGTACAGGGAAGTGTTGCTATCAATCCTATTGAAATCTCCTTGGTTGTTGAGGCTTATGCTTTGAGAGAAGCTATGCTGAAAATGAGGCAACTAGGTTACAATAACATCACTTTCTGTGGAGATAATCTCTCTATTTATTCACTCTTGCAGGCAAGAAACAATTCAATGGAGCATCGACCTTATGGTATGTGTGGAATTTCAAACTTCATTGTAGATATTCTGAAGCTATCAGAACATCCACATGAATATAGGTTTAAATACATACCTAGAAACTTAAATAGTCAAACGGATGATAAAGCCAAAGAAGCAAGGAGAGTGGATTTGGATTATAAAATAGTGTGGTTGTAAGCTTCTATAGTCTCTTTTGCTAAAGATGATCTATTGTGCTGATTTAGATGTTCAATTTCTGATATAATAGTCACTTTGGCAAATTCTTGTCACTTTCCCTGTATTATTTGTAAGCCTTGTAACTTAACACTTGTAAACTCTTTTTAAATTCCAATATAAATCTTTGCCGAAAAAAAAATTTATTAACAATTATACATTTATATACAAATACGATTTCCTTTTAAAAATATTTTTATTTCCTTTTTTGAACTACTTTGATTTTCTTTTAAAAAATATTAATGTTAACAATCAATTCATTAAGTAGCTTTCTAATCAACCACTTCAACTTTTAATCTAAGCTAAATTCACTTTTCAAATAATATATAAAATGGCTAGAGTGATATTTTTTTTTTGGTTAAATAGACATCGGCGATTTCTGATGGAGGTTGTTTTAATCTTATCAAGAACTTTCTATTTGGTGGCTTCAAGCAGATTTAAGCAAGTATTTTTTTTTTTGTTTATAGTTTTAAATTTCTCCATTATGTCTCTGGCTTTTTTTGTTTCATGGGGTGATTTTAGTTCTGAACATTCATGGATTAGATTGGTGAAAAAAAGGATTAGGTTTTACCATTTGGGATTCGAAGGTTGTAGGAAAAGTGTTCTCCTTTGTATCCTCAGGTCCTTTTGGTTGGGTTTAGGTTTTCGGATAGAAGGATTATAATTCCTTGTGGTTGTGTTTCTTTTGTGAATTATTTAGGGGTTCACTACAAGAAAAAGCGGCATTGATAGCACAAGATCCGAGCTAAAATGTAATAGATAGTGTTTTTAGAAACGCTATGTCAGCCGCAGTTGTAATAGACTCTTTCTATATCAAGCGTTTTTTTAATGCTATGATTAATGTACATATTGTAGGGTTAGTCATTAGTTATACAAGATTTTATAATGAAATATATATATATAATGTTATAGTCAAAAATAAAATAATAAAAATTTATCAAATTAATTAACTAAAAATAATTAATTAAATTAACAATGAATTAAACCGAAATTTAATTTATAATTAAAAGTAATTTTTATTTATTAATTAAAATTAGTTTACAAATAAAATCAGTTTTACAAACTAAACCAAAATTAAAAAGATTATGTAAACCAGAACACATTACACAAAAAACTAATTAACCAGAAAGGTTTAATTTTTATTTATTAATTAAAATTAGTTTATAAATAAAATCAGTTTTACAAACTAAACCAGAACTAAAAAGATTATGTAAACCAGAACACATTACACAAAAAATCTAATTAACCAGAAGCTAAACCTAATTAACCGAAACTTAAACCGTGAACCGCCTCCTTCCTCCTTCGGCTCTCTCTTCTTGATGTTTTCCTCTCTTCTGTCTCCATCTCTGGCACAATCGATGACGACGGGGACGAGTTCGAGACCGGTGAGGACGGGGCGAGACGGAGGAGAGTTTGAGTCGTTTCCTCTGCTCACAAACACCAGCTCTACTCATGATCACCACCTCTTGCTCACGATCACCATCTTTACGAAGAATAAAAAATCAGATTAAAACAGAGAGAGAGAGAGAGAGAGAGAGAGAGAGAGAGAGAGAGAGACCAAAACTGGCTGAGAGATCGCCGACGGAGCAGATGAAGTAGTCGGAGGAGGAGATGGAACAACGGCCTCCGCAGCAAATGAGGAAGATTTGCAAGCGGCTTTGGTCTTAGCTTCTTCGATCTCACCCTCAGTCTCCGCCAATAATCCGATTACAGCTCCGACGGTAGCGGTCTCTCTTTCTCCGACGACGATTGCAGCGAGATAACTATCTATAGAACATTTCAACATCCATACCCACCTTATTTGACTCCACAACCACAACAATCTATCTCTTAGCGAGTTTCTGGCCTTCGGTTTTGATCCACTACAATCATTAATCTCCGCTGAGAAGATGCCGAAACCGACGAACAGAAAACAACGCGGCAGAGGGAAGGGATAGGCTCGGGGACGACGGAGGATGCAAAAGAAATGGTGGATTTGGAAGTGGAAGTGAGAGGAAGATGGAGATCGACATGTGAGAGAAGGAGGAAAGAGATAAAACAAACAAAAAAACATATTACTTATTGTAAACATCCTAAACCATTAGATTACATCTACCAACGGACGAGATTTTAAAAAGGATGATCCACACCTTGTCTAAAGGACCAATACGAAACAACTTTTTATTTTTTATTTATAATGTATGTAAACAATGGTTTTAAATGTTTAAAAATAGAGTTTGAAGTTAGGATAAATTACTTTACATTTTATTTGATAAAGTTCAGGCTTATCACTTTTAAGGTTTAAAGTTTAACTTTGAAAATATTAGATTTATGATTTAGGGAATATGTTTAGGTTTAGAGTTTAATTTAATTTAAATTTTTAGTTTAATAATTTAGATTAAGTTTTGAGTATGTCTATATATTAAAAGTTAAATTTCATTATTTAGTATATGAAAATTAGGGATTAGAAATTATAGGTTATAGGTTTAATGTTTTGGATTAAATTAAAAATATTGGCGTTATTTTCCTATTCTATTTTTTTGTTTTAATACACAAAGAATTCAGCCATTCTCTCTCTCTGGGGATTTAGTAATGTTTGCTGAGAGCACATAGAACAAGATTTTCATCTTTGTTTCACATAGTCACTTGATTATCTGTAGCTTTGTAGTATTTAATATTTTTAGCAAAATATGAGCAGGAATAATAAGATTTATGTTTTGGGATTTACAGGTTTAGAGTTCAGGGTTTTGGGTATAATATTTTATATTGTTTAGGTTTGGAGTTTAGATTTAGAGTTTAGGGTGGGTTTCGGGTAAAATTTTATATAGTTTAAGTTTAGAGTTTAGGGTTTGGAGGATATAGTTAAGGTTTAGACTTTAGGGTTTGGGTATAAGATTTTATATAGTTTAGATTTAGTGTTTAGGGTTTGGTATATAGTTTAGGTTTAGAGTTTAAGGTTTGGGATATATTATTTTACATAGTTTAGGTTTAGAGTTTAGGGTTTGGGGTATAGAGTTTAGGTTTAGAGTTCAAGGTTTAAAATTTAGGGTTTAGAGTTTAGGGTATAATATTTTATATCCTATCTTAGCATTTTTTAAATGCTGTAGTAGAAGATAAAATTTCGCCAAAACAAAAAAACTGGTAAGTGTTTGGCGCCCATGGCTCCAAAACTGAAATTTTTTCCCGGTTAGCAAAATTTTGGCATAGCGTTTTTAAAATGCTATAATAGAAGATAAAATTTCGCGAGAACGAAAATTCGCAAAGTGTTTCGTGCCCGTAACAAAAATTAGGCTCCAAAACAGAAATTTTTATTCCCGCTCAATAGAATTTTGACATAGCTTTTTTTTGAAATGCTATAATATAACAACACAACATCTATGATAGTAGTTCGCAAAACCGTGCTATCATCAGGTGCTATCAATGTTCATATTTCTTGTAGTGGTTTAGTGATTCGTGCGTGAGGTGTTATTTTCCTATTTGCAAGAATCGATGGGTTGTCCATTCTTTTGCTACTTGCAAAGTGATCCCAGATCCTAGTAACGAAGTGTGCAGAGTCGTTTGTCGAAGATCAAAGATTTCATAAACTGTGTTTTTCTTCTCCGGGCCGAGATGATGGTCGACAGATACTACTACTCTTTCTTTTGGAAGTAATATAATGGACTATGTTAATATTTTCTCTCCAATAATCTCGACTCGTGTTGGTCAACTCCACTTCTCCTCCAATAATTTTCACTTGTCTCTTAGATGGTTTTGTATATTCAGATCTTGTTTAGTTCATAGACTACTATTAACACCTTGTTTGTTTTGTTGTTCTTTTATTTGGAGGTTGTTATGTTTCTTTTTGTTTGTGGGGTTTTTTTTTTAATTTTTAAAAATCACCAGCTTTGGCTTCAAAAAGCTTTACTTTTTTGTCGGTTTTTAGTTTCGAAAAACCGTCGTCTTTTGCCAACTTTATATGACAATTTTACCTCGATTGAATAATACATTATTAGATTTTGAACCAAAAAAATACATCAAAGCATATTGAAATATTTACGCAAAAGATACTTTTCTCATAACACATTTCAAAAAGGTGTCTCTTTTGACAAAAGGACTTTCTGCTTCAAACGAGGAAAAACTGGACAAACTTGCCTCTGGTAGAAGAAGTGTTTGCTTTGTTCAATTTAGTTGGTACATTGAAATCTCAACCCTCCATTAATAACAAGACTAAAGAAATTATATGGCTTTAGATGAAAAAAGATAAGATTTAATATTAGATAGGCACACAACATGAATCTAATGGCTAATATTTTGCAACATGGATACACCTCTTTGTCTATTGGTTAAAAGTACGATTAGTGTCAATAAAATATGAGTATAATGGAAGAAAAAAAAAAATCCAAATTCCATTTCTTTCACGTGGATTGGATTTTGAAGAATGTAAGGAGTAAATTTTGTTTCTTTCATGCCATACATTCAATCTGTTTCTTTGTGGATTGTGTGTTCGGAGGAGTTACAAAACTTGATGGGATAATCCATGTGAATTTCCATGCAAATATTAATCCTTATGGACTGATACGATTCATCTTATTCTCTTATGGATGATAAATTCGACCAGTTAATCCATAGCGTAATTACCCAACTCCACTTTCGTAGATAAAATATTAATTTGTCTTCGGTCAAGTACTCATATTCTAGTCCATAATTCAAATCCAATTCTGGATATCCAACATGTTAGTAAGTATGATGACTAAGTCCATGGTATCCTCGAAGAATTAAGCAACACGAAAAATTTTATTTTAATATATTATGTTAGACTAGGCCATGATAAGTTTTTGATGCGAAACTAGTTGATTCATGACCTGAGAATCAAAATCATTTTGAAATGTTTGCTTTTGGTGAGAATTTAGATTTTGGTGGTGGAATTTGGTTTTGATTATGCCTTTCACTTCAATTTCATTTTGTACATGATTCTTAAGAATCAATTCAAATAGATGCATCCAAAATGGACTGGTCCACATGACTCTTTAACATCTTTTTTGTTGGATCAATCCAAATAGAATGGTCCATGTGATTGAATGATTCGCATGTTTTTAAAGTATACACAAACAATAAAGATATACCATTATATGAAACAACATTAACAAGTGATCCAAATACGTCTTTTATAACCGAATATGTTAGTATTTTATCCCAAAAATAAAACACTTTCCAAAAAACTTATACAAAATCAATTACACACAAAAAATCTCCAAAGAATAAACCTTATGCAAAACAGGTGACGACATGGTGTTGTGAGCATGGAACAAAAACAAACACATGCGAGGGTTTTTTTGCTTTGTTGCAATACAATCATGTAGCTTAGTGAGCCATATTACCATTAAAATCTTTGCATTACCGACAAGAATATGTGGACTTGTCCACATGGACTAGCACAAGTTCTCAATATATGTGTTGAGGCTGATAAAGCAGTTGAGAGTGAAACCATACACCAATAAAAAGTCAAGTAAGTTTAGCATACCATAAAGAACATACATAAGGTAACAAGGAACAAAATGATTTGGGCAAGGATCATATTCCTTGTTGTTCTTGTATATTCACTTTGGAATAACCCTCACCTCGGTTCTTTTTGCTAGTCCATGTGGACTAATCTACAAAGTTATGTTAGATATAACATTGTGTTTTCACATAACAGATAGAGGTAACTAGATGTATGACTAAATTAATCAACTACAGAGAGCAAATCCCTTGAAGTATATGTTTAGTCTTTTTTCAGGTTTAATGGACTAGGCCATCATCATGTTTTTCATCTACCCAAAATACGTTTGATAGGAAAATCCAATTATCCTCCATCATGATAAGTTTAGTGTTTCATAGATGCCACAAAACCTACATTACTTTCTCCTCTATGAGTATTTCTAACCCAACTAAGACATGGTCAATTTTTGATTCTCTATAATGGACTAGTCCACCATCATTCTTCTATTTTATCTAGTTATGTATGCTTGACTAATCCAAGATAATATGTTAATACAATATAATATGTTTATCTTTCATGTGTGTTGCTTCTTTTTATCGACACCCAAAGAATCCGTCGGTTTTGGGGTTTCCAGATCTTTTACCTCCACTGACACCGGCGGAGTATAGATCTACATGATATCTTCACCTCCTTCACCTAGCTTCCAAATGTTTTCTACGACAAACTTCGAATAGGAAAAAAAGGGAATCGCTTTGATTTTGAATTTCGGAAAATGATGGTATTTTCTTTGATTAAAGGTTAAAAAAGATTTGCAGTTAATAATAAAAGAAAAAGGAAAAAAGTAATTACTAGAATTCCTTCTAAACTACATGTTACTGTAAAGTCAAAGATAAACGATGCACACAAGAATTAACGAGGTTCGACAATGTGCCTACGTCCTCAAAACACCAATAGAATTTATATAGACAATCTTACAAGAAGACCTTGTCTACTTTGAATTACTCGACACTAAGAACACCTTAGCTCAATACCAACCTAAATTCTTACAACACAGCAGTCTGTTCCAACACACAGACTCTGTTCCGACAAGCAACGCAGCTTGTCTACAAACTCCGAATCTCAATCAATGGATCTCTTCTTTTTTTGTATTTTCGGCTCTCCCTCAAAGTATCCTCTTTCACCCTTTATATTTAGGGTTTAGAAAATATTTTAACCTAACCAATATATCTTTGGAAATACCCACTTTTCGGATATTCCTTTTATTTCACGTTTTTCCTTTTTTCAGATTTGCCACATCAGCAACTCCAGTTGGTGGAACAACAGTGACTTGTTCCAAC
>OVAN01006528.1:0-21142 GCA_900406275.1 Anastatica hierochuntica
CTTGAGCATCAAGTATTGAGTCAAAGATTTGGTCGCACATTTCTTCACAAATATCGTCAAAGATTTGTTCATCTTCTTCATTAGACGATGAGGAAGACATTGATATCTTCTGTTATAAGTAAATGAATGTTGGATAAGCAATTTAGTTAAGTAAATTAAATTTGGTTAAGTTAAATGAAATTTAGCTAAGTAAATGAAATTTGTTAAAAAACCTTTTTAATATGTTAACATAGAATATCCTTTGACTTAATTTCTCAAAGTTAACAATTTTAAAAAATTTTGGATGTAATAAAAAACCTTTTTTAATATGTTAATAAAAAATAGTCTTTGACTTAACATTGCAAAGTTAACAATTTATAAAATTTTATGATGTAAAAATCCTTTCTTAATATGTTAATATAGAATATTCTATAACTTAATTTCTCAAAGTTTACAATTTCTAAAATTTTAGTATTTAAAAAACCTTAATTGGATCTCTTTGATGTTGTATGGAAAGGAGAAGATGATATGGAGTCAATGCTACTTTCTTGTGGAGAGAAAAGTAGAGAGACAAGTAGAGACAGAAGTAGAGAGAAAAGTAGAGAGACAAGTTTTCAAAGTGGTGCTAGTTTAAGTTTGATACAACCGAAATAAATAGATGACAAGCTTCATAGAAGTAGAGAGACAAGTTTTCATAGAACTACAACCCGTGAATTTGAAATTAAGTGTAGAAAGGGACAAAATACTACACTTTGCCGTGAATTCAAAAGAGATAAAGTGAAGGCAAGACACAATACTACACTTCCCGTGAGCTGTCCTGCAACACAAAAAAAAGACAAGAAAGTGAATAAGTTAGACAAGTAAAAAGACAAGAAAGAGAGAATCAAGTAAACAGAACATGGAACATATGATAAACAAGTAAACAAAACAAGAAACAAGTAATCAAAACAAGGATAAGGAACATATGTGAAACAAGTAAACAAAGCATCTCAGTAAACAAAGCATCTCAGAACATATATGAACATATGTGAAACAAGTAAACAAGTAAACAAAGCATCTCAGTAAACAAAGCATCTCAGACCAGATCAAAGCATCTCAGAAATGAGTTTCTCCTTAAGAGACACTTCCATTTCAGAAAGTGGCTCTGTCATGGCAAGGAGACGTTGGAGGATTTTATGCTTTCCTATGCTCTCTAGTCTGGCCAGAGCTGCTTGATGCCCAATTTTTTGGCGCTTGGCTGTTTTAGCAGCTTTAACACCAGGAGGCCTAGTCTCTTCCACATCAGGCACCACCTCCACTGACTCCTTTCTTTTTTCCTTTACACCATCTTTGGACAGAGAGTTTGATCTCCATTTCTGATCAAATCTGAGCTCTCTCCAGCAATGCTCAAGGCTGAACTTCTGTCCATAGTCGTTTGAGAAGATGTCATGGGCAGCCTTCAAGACATCATCCTCATTCTGCCCACTAGCTTGTGCCTTCATAGCTGCCTCATAACATCCCACAAACTTACACACCTGCTCATTCACTCTACCCCACCTCTGCTTGCATTGGCTCCACTCTCTAGGAGCTACGTCAGTGACTTGAGGGCTTGCATTGAAATACGCCTCTATTCTCTTCCAAAATGCTCCTGCCCTCTGCTCATTGCCCACAATGGGGTCTTTGCTGGTGTTCAACCAAGCACTGATGAGCACAAGGTCTTCCTTCACTGTCCACTTCCTCCTCTCTGCTGCCTTTGGTTCTTGAGGGCTCTGAGAACTAAACCTAGGGAGTTCAGGGGAATCTAGGTCTGTGGTTTGACTCATTTGGGTTGATAACAAGTTAACAAACCCGGAGGAGTTTAGTGAAAAAGGATCCATTGTGAAAAAGGATAACAGATTGCTAAGTTTGTGTTTAGTGTTGTTCTGTGTTTTCTGAAGTTGATTAAGTATGCTATTTAAGCTACACTTTTATGTTAAAGAAATGTAAACAGAGCATTCATGATACATTAACCAACCAACACAGAATTAAAGTTTTGTAATTAGTGTACCTTTAGCTTAAGAACTAGAACTACAGAACTAGTTCTAGTTCAAGTTAAGTTTAGTTCAGTTTATTGTATTTTAGTGTAGCTTTAGATTAAGAACTAGAGGACTAGTTCTATTTCAAGTTCAGTTTACTTCAGTTTAGTGTATTTTAGTGTAGCTTTAGTTTAAGAACTAGAGAACTAGTTTTAGTTCAAGTTTGATATGAAGCAATCACAAACAGAGAACTAGTTCTATTTCAAGTTCAGTCTACTTCTGTTTAGTTCTAGTTGTACTTCAGTTCATTTCATATGAAGCAATCACAAACAGAGTATCAACAGCAACAAGATCTGAATTAATTGATGTTCAACCATAAAAAAAGATCAACATTCACACATATCATTCATTACACATCAAATCACAGCAACCAACCAACATAATCAATCATTAACTACATTTTGCTTTAGCTAGTTCAGAATCAAGCAACAGAATCAATCATAATTAACTTCTAGTTCAGTTCTAGTTTTGAAATTAAGTTCTAGTTCAGAGAAGCTTTAGTTCTACTTCCAATTCACCCAAGTCATTCATTCAGTTCTAGTTCAAAGAAGCTTTAGTTGTAGTTCCAATTCACACAAATCATTCATTCAGTTCTAGGCACAAACATGAAGATAAGTTAGAATAGAACGTGCCAGTGGTGTGAATTCAACATTGTCGACAACTTGTTCATCTACTAGTCTCTCTCTCCCACGAAACAGTTGCTCTACACAATCTTCCTGGATCCAAAACAACAGAGAGTAAAGGCTCAGCTTACTTATACTCAAAAGGAAATTGGTTCAAGTCCTTTCCAGATAATAAACAAGCAAATAAAAACAGACTCAGACTTCAATACAATCATCTGTAATAGCACTGAAACTTGCACGTACAAATGCTCACAACAAAGCAAAGGAATTCAAGACATGATGAAGCTGAGCCTATATAAAGATTTTCTAAATTCTGAATCTGAGATGTATACACAATATAAAACACAAACAAAATAGCTTCAAGATGTTCAATCAAGCGAGCTCCAAACCTTAAGCCTAGGAGCTAGAAATCTTATGACAAACCTTAAGGGGTCTATCTTCTATGGTTAGTCTTAAATTGAACATGCATGACGATTTTCAACCATAAATCGAAATCCTCATATAATTTTAGAACCCTAAGTTGAAACCCCCAAATTGATTTCGAATCACCGAGATCCCAAAAGCCCAAAAATAGAGTCGATTAACCTTGAATCGACTAGATACTGACCTTATGTCGTGGAGGAGACACTCCGTCGTCGATTTGATGGTGAAAAGCTCTGGGAATCATCGTCGCTTCTGAAATCGCCTCTGAGAGAGACGAACCCTTGATTTTTCGAAGAGAAGAGAAAATGAAAACAACCCTAGTTTCTTCGTCAAAGGTTCCTCCTATGGGCGTCCAACACGTGGCATGAACCGCTTCATGCGGTATCACTCGCAAGAGACGGGTTCACGAAAATGGCCCAATTTTTTTTATTTTTTAAAAATCATTTGGCCTATGAACCTGAGCCCATGAACCCTTTATAAACCTCTAATAAAGATGGCCTTAGTTGGGTTGTGGAAATAGATCGATCAGTTCCAAATATCGACGACTACATCCAGCCAAACCGGAACAAGCCAACAAAGGACCAAAAAATAGTCTATTCAATATAAGAGAAATAACAATTTAGCCACTAAACTTCCAGAGCCGGTCTAACAAAAGTAGTGACTCTAATCGAAAAATAGTCAGTGGACGTTTTCTAAATACATTATTTGAAATTTCAAGAATATCAATTGCATGTACATTTTAAAACATGCTAAACATTTATAAATAGTATCTCTTTAGTGAATTGAATTTTGGTGGCCCTATATATATAACTATTATCATAAGAAATTTTTTTGGTGGCCTTAAAATTGTTCTCAAAATGTCGATGGCCCTAATCGGTCGCTTACCTGGCTTATGCTCAAGGCCGACTCTGTAAACTCCTAAACGGATTTTTGGCTATATTGGACACCGAAAATCGTTTAGCAACGATGGGAAAAAAATTATCTCGTCTAGCTACAGATTGTGGATAAGACAAACACTAATAAAATTCTCCGCTATAACCACGGCGATTTTCGTGGCCATAACAAATTTTTCGTGGCAATATGAAGGATTAGCCACGAATAGCCACCATCCAAAAAACGTGACTGTAGGATCGTAGCTAAAATACCACGATTTTGTCACTATGATTTCGTGGCTAGTTTTGCTACGATTTGCTACATAAAATTCGTAACTAGTTGTCACTATAATAGACACGTTTTGTTTAGTGTCTATTTTAGCCACAAAATGTATAAATGTAGCTATTTTTTGAAAAAAAATTAAAATAATAATCATAAATTAAATCAAAGTTAAAAATAAATAAAATCATAAATTTTAAAATTAAGTATTAAATTGAAAATTAATTTTAAATTAAATTGTTTTGGTAAATTATTAATTAAAATTTGTTGGTTTATAAATTAAATATGATATACAAAACAAAATCAATTTATAAAAGAAATCTGGTTTACAAATCAAAATCGGTTTACAAATTAGTACCGGTTTATTTGACAAAAAAATAGTATCGGTTTAGTAATTTAAACATAATAACAAAAAAAATCTAAACGAGCTTTCATCTCCGCCTCTAATCCCCTACCCTAGTTCCTCCTGAGTCTGACCTCAATACGTTCTTGTAATCTCCATCATAGACACACCATATCTGGTGACGCACCGGTGGAGTGGAGATGCAGCGACGGAGCCGGAGACGTAGAGGCGGAGTCGGGATGCAGCGGCGGAGTTGAGATGCAGCGGCAGAGTCGAGACGCATCGGTGGAATCGTAGACGCAACAGTAGAGCCGTAGATGCAGAGGCAGGTCGACTAGAGGGAAGCAACTCTGCTAATGACCACCGGGTGGTCTTCTCCTTGTTTGCTGTCATAGAACCACAACCATGGGCGTTTCTCCGCCTGGTTCACTCTGGGCCAAGCACGTGCTTCATCGATATTCGACATATGAGAGTGAGAGTGAGAGTGAGAGATTAAGGGGAGGAGAAGAAAGAGCTTAACTTTTTGTCATGAGGAATAAAAGAAGCAATCTCATCCATTAGATTAAGTTTAATCAAGGGTTGAAAAAAAAAACTATGCTTATCCTCACACTCTCTCTTTTAACCAATGAAAATATTTCATCATATTTGTTTATTTGTTTTTGTCTTTTTTGTCGGCCAATATATTGATTGTAGCTCAAATAGGCATTTTTGCAAGGGATGTATTTGTTTTTGTCTACCATGTCTAAAAACATATTATAATATAAAATAAGTTTATAATTTGTATTTGAATTATGTTTAGTATAGTTAGTTATATTTTTATTTTATGGTTTATAGTTTAGTTTTTTTTTCAACTACACAATAATAATTCAAAATAGTTATCCGAATTGGGTAACCAATTCGGAGGGAAAGTGTCAACAAAAGTATAATCATGAAAAAAAGTACGAGATCCTCTAGCCAAGCTATCTGTTTGTGTGTTCATCACACGCGGGATAAGGGACAACTTGAATCCTGGCAAGTGTCCTTGAAGCAGCTGGAGATCCTGGATCAACGTATACAGGGCAGGCGACCCATCAGGGTCTTGGATAATATTGGTGAGCTCTGCGCAATCTGTCTAAAACGTCTGGCAACTGATTCTGCGATCGTTCATCTCTGACATCGCCCATAATAACGCTTCCATCTCATAATGGAGTGGTGAGAGGCTCCGACACTGGCATTGCGCCCCCATCAGGATTATCCTATTGTTTCCATCTGTGCAGATCCATCCAAGACCAGAGGTGGGGTCTGACTGTTTCCATGAGCCATCTACCTGGCAAAATAAACCATCAGAGACTACCTGTTCAACTGATATCTCATCCTCTACAAGAGTGATGGAGGCATGCGTCTCTTTCCAAGCTATACAGTTTGTCTTTGCATTCTTAACAATCTCATCTACATCCAACTGTACTCCTTGGAAAACTTTTCTATTTCTTGCTTTCCATACTAGCCATAATATCCATGGGAAAAGATCATACCGATCCTTATCCTGAGTCCTCAAGGGGTTGCGCCAAAAAAGGTAGTTCATGTTTGTATAAACTGAGGTCGTTGGGAATGCCTCCATCCTTTTCGGATCCTTGCAGAAGTTCCAAATCCGCCTAATCGAATCACATTCAAAAAGAATATGATTAATTGTTTCCTCAGCAGAGTTACAACGTTTACAGGCTGTTTCACATTGTATGCCCCTGCTGGCCAATTTTGTAGTTACCGCCAAGGTCTCTGTGATAATTTGCCAAAGGAAATGTTGTATTTTAAACGGGCACTCTATTTTCCATATAAACGCTTTCAGAGCCTCTAGATCTAGGCCCCATCCATTATTATTAATTCGAGTAATCGCCAAGGAATTAAGGAGCTTGTATCCCGATTTAACCGTGTAATGACCCGATTTGGTATAGTGCCATATTAAACCATCATGTGTAATGGTGGGACTGGGATGAATGTCGCAAATCAAATCTATGTCTTTCTGAGCAAAATATTCTTGTAATAGGGGCAAATGCCAGTCTCTCATTGTTGGGTGGATCAGTTGATAAACCTGTAACCTAGGATACCAAACCCTCCCTAGTCCCCTTGCCGGCGACGAATCGATGTCCGGAATCCATGGGTCATGCCATACTGAGGTGTTAATTCTGGCACCTATTTGAATCCTGATTCCCTACCGAAGCAATGCTTGGGTTGAAAAAATGCTCTTCCATCTGAAAGAGGGTGAGTGGGGGGTTTTTTAGCATTGAACGGGTGAGTGTTCCGAAAATATCAACAACATAGGATCCGAGCAACTAGTGACCCCGGAAACTGGATAAGCCTCCATAGTTGTTTTGCCAATAAGGTCGTATTGAAATCCTCTAGAGAATGGAAGCCTAAACCTCCCTTCTCTTTTGGAATACATAATTTGTCTCATGCAAACAAATGAAGATCGCGGTGACATCCATCGGAGCTTCACCATAATTTAGAGATCGCAGTGGTTAACTTTGTTGTTAACAATTGGGAAAGCTTGAAACATAACATGACATAGTTGGGTAGTGCAAGAGCGATTGATTTGATCAGGATCTCTTTGCCCCCTTTTCAAAGAAACTTAGAAGACCATCCATTTACTCGTTCTCCTAGTCTTTCTCTGACAAAGTTAAAAATCTGACTCTTAGATCCTCCCAAACTCTCTGAGATTCCAAGATATGTACCCATTCCACCTTCCTTTGTAATACAAAAGATCGATTTCATTAATAGCTTAGCCTGTGCCGGAACAGACTTTCCAAACATCACCGATGACTTTTCAAAGTTTATTACTTGCCCTGAAGCAGTACCATAATCTCGCAAGACATCTAAAAAAACTTGGCATTGTGAACCCTCTGCCTTACAGAAAAAAGGTTGTCATTGGGGAAGAGAAGGTGTGATATTACTGGACTCTGGTGGGCTATCTGGACACCAGTGATGGCACCCTCACGTTCCTTCCTCTTTAAATTCACAATCAGAACTTTTGTACAAATTATAAAAAGATACGGTGATAAAGGATCACTTTGTCTCAGTCCCCGTTGAGGGACTATATTCCCCGTTGGTATTCCATTAAAAAGTATTTTGTATGAGACCGTCCGAAAAGACCACATTAGCCAAGAGGTCCAAATCTGTCCAAATCCTAATTTCCGCGAAATGACCTCGAGAAACGGCCATTCGATTCGATCGTAAGCCTTACTCATGTCTGTCTTAATGGCCATGAACTCATACCGACACCTCTGATTGGTTCGCAAACCATGAAACATTTCCTGGGTGATCAAGATATTATCCGTAATCAACCTTCCTGAAACAAAAGCCGATTGTGTCTCCGAAATGACACAGAGAAGAATCTTTTTTAACCGCAGACATAAAATCTTTGAAATAATTTTATAAATCACATTGCATAAGCTGATTGGCCTCAACTCTGTCATCCTCTTAGATTGTTCCGTCTTAGGTATTAGGCAAATATTGGTCACATTCAACCGAGCATCAAACTTCCCAGTTCTAAAAAAATCCTGGATCAAACGATATTATATCCTTCTTCATAGTCCCCCAATATCTTTGAAAGAAAAGAGTTGTCATTCCAACGGGCCTCGGCGCTTTTTCGGTATGCATAGCAAACAACGCTGGTCTGACTTCTGTCTCCGTAATATCCCTTGCTAAATTTTGGTTCATGGAATCTGAGATAATAGGCTCGACATTCTCAGAACCTGTGTGAAATCACCCGTCCCCGTAGGTTTGAATAAATCATTAAAATAATCAACTACTATGCCTTCCATTCCTTCGGGGGACTCTTCCCAGGCCCCTTGAGAGTTCTAGAGTCTCGAAATTCGGTTACTCGCCCTCTTTGAGCTATGAAAAAACTTTGTATTCCTATCATCCTCTTTGAGCCATATATTCCTATTTTTTTTGTTTGCAATAAATTTCCTCATCACTATAAGCTTCCTGAAGCTTTTACTTAATATCCACAATGATATCAGGAGGTATTGAATCATTATTTTGAGCCTCCTTTAGCTTAATCTTCAGTGAGTCAATCCTCTCTTTTTCTGGCGAGACATTGTTCTTTCTCCACCAGGAGATTGAATTCCGACAATTTTGAATTTTATCCACAAAAGCTCGGACCCTAAAATTTCTTGTACAATTCCTGCCGCTTGCAATGGTCTCTGCCAAACCCTCCTTCCTTATCCATCGTTTGTCAAAACGGAAATTTTTTGTAGTGCCTTTCTGCTTTACAGTTAGATTTTAACAATATTGGGCGGTTATCAGAATTGAAAAGTGTGGTTTATAGTTAAGTTAGTTATTAAAAGTGTAGAATTGAAAAGGGTGTATAATTGAAAGTTTAATATTAATTGTGATATAAAGGTTTTAGGGTTTGAGTTTTGGGGTTATAGAGGGTTTGTTTAGGGTTTAAGAGTTTAAGCTTTAGAATTAAAGAAATTGTTTTATTTTAATTTTAGATAAAGTTTACATGTAAACATTTTAAGTATTTGTATAAATAACTAATATTTATATTTTGAGCACTATTTATTTAAGTTAAACAATTAATCCTTAAAGGATTATGTTTATGATATATAGCTTAAAATTTTATGTTTAAGATTTGAGTTTAAAGTTTAAAAAGATTAGTTATGGTGTTTGGATTAATGATTTAGGGAATAATGTTTAGGTTTAGAGTGTATGGGTTATATACTAGTTTCTCAGGCAAAGACTCCCCATGTCTTGGTACATATCCTGGTGGCAAACACATATAAATTTCTTCTTCAAAGTCACCACGCAAAAAAGCATTGGTAACATCCATCTGAACAGTTATCCAATCATATATTGTTTTTAAAGCTAGAATCATCCTCACAACTTCATATTTGCCACATGACTAAAAGTATCTACATAGTCTATGCCTTTTTGTTGTGTATATCCCTTTACAACCAGGCGAGATTTATACCTGTCTAAGGAGCAATCAGATATGTACTTGATCTTATAAACTCATTTGCATCCTATAGGATGTTTTTCTGGCGGTAATGAACAATATTTCAGGTTGAAGTACCCACTAAAGCATTCAACTCCTGGTTCATGGCATCAATCCAAGATTGCAACAACACAACCTCCTTAAAGGTTTATGGTTCTTTCTCAGTTAGAATAGAAAAACAGAACAGACGCTACTCCAGAGAAAGATTATCGTAGGACAAAGAAGAGGAGAGAGGATGATCAGTACCATGAAAAGAGAAAGATGTATGCTCATTTGAAATGTTTGAGCAATGGTACTGAGAAAGGTAACTTGGTACATGAGTCTATCTACATGGCCTTGAATTGTTCCCTAAAGAATTATTTTGTAAAGGTAAAGGATTGTTTTGTGAAGGTAAAGATGTGTTTTGTGAAGGTAAAGATGGAGTCAAACTAGATGATGGTGTTTGGGGAGTGCTATGAGAATAGGATGGGATGTCTTCTGGAACAGGAACATGCTCAGGAATATCAGACTCAACATCAAGACAGTTGAAACAATATCATCACAAAACTGAAAACTATTTGTATTTTGTTTTTCATAAAATCGTAAAACAGAATCTTCAAAGAATGGAATAGATTTTTGAGAAGAAGTATTGATAAAAGGAAAAATGTTTTCTTTGAAAATGACATTTCTAGAAATAGAGATTGTATGATGTTCCAAATTTGTAACCTTTTAACCTTTGAAACCAGATTCATAGCCCAGAAAAACCCATTTTCTAGCTTTTTCTGAAAACTTATGTCTATCTTTTAAATGTGTAAAAGTGTAGCGTAGACATCCAAAAACATTTAGGAAACTATAATATGGTACCTTATTGGTTAAAACTTCATAAGGTGATTTATTATTTAAAATTGGCGTTGTGATCCTATTGATCAAGAAAGCAGTTGTGGAAATATACTCAGGCCAGTAAGCTAAGGGAATATTAGACTGAAAGTAGAGTGATCTAGCTACATTTAAGAGATGTTGGTGTTTCCTTTCCACAAAAGAGTTCTGTTGGGGTGTATATGCACATGCATGGTAATAATTACTTAGAAGATCTTTAAATTGAAGCTCTGGGGCATTATCAGACCTAATGCTCTTAACTTTTCTAGCATATTGAGTTGAAACCATGTCAAAAACCTTTATGACATCACTTTTACATGTGAAAAAATATATCCAAGTATCTCTTGTGCAATCATCTACTATTTTCATGAAATACCTAAACCCTATAACAGATGTTATATGAAATGGACCCCCAGTATCAACTTTTACAAAAGCAAAAGGTTCATCAGAAATATTTTTATTTGAAACAAATGTCAAACGTGTTTGTTTAGACAAATGAGAAACTTTACAATGAAAATCTGAAAGTTTTTGAGCAATGTTTAAGTTTCTTGAAATAGTTTGAACTGTAAGTTAGATGGGTGACCATGACGTTGGTGCCATAGTTCAAGAGAGATTTCCACAAAAGCTATATGATAATAAGGACTTGTGAATTCACTTTGGTTCAAAAGATAAAGATCATTATTTTGTTCACCCTGACCAATCATCCAGCCCCGTGTATTATCCTGAATATAGCATGAATCATGATAAAAACAAATGGATATATTTCTAGTTTTGGTAATTTAACTAACACTTATCAAATTATAACGAAAAGATGGAACATAAAAAACAAGTTGCAGAGTCAAATTATTACTGAGCTTGATTGATCCAGAAATATGAACTGTTATAGTGGTGTTGTTAGGAAGGGTAATGGTAGTGTTTTCAATGTGTGTGATGTTAGAAAAAAAATCAAAGTCATAGCAGATATGAAAACTAACACCAATATCAAGAATCAAAACCATATTAGAGAAATTAAGGCTTGGTTCCACAAGAGAAGCTGAAAGACAAGGTATAATTGACATACCTTGGACTGAGATTGAACCAACATTTGTGGAGGGGGTTGTTAGACCAATGACTTGATACTCATAACCTTGAAGTTATCTGTTTAGATGTACAATCAACTGAAGTATTTATTCCTTACCATCTTCCAGCAACAGGGCTCAGTCCATAATTCAGTATATTCACCAAATGATTCAGCTTAGTAGATGTGTAGCAGTAGAACCAGTATTTTGAGAATCATCATTGTGATATCTAATAAGAGGGACAGAGTTGTAAGTTCCATTTGAATCTCCACTCTATGTAACAACATGATTCTATGGTTGTTCTTATACTATTTTTTGTGGAAATTTGTCCTTCTGTTTCTCTATGTAATAGCCTGAGTTGTTGGGGATCTTATATCCAGGTGGTTACCCATGTAGCTTGTAGCATCTATTAACAAGGTGACCAAATAAACCACAATGAGAACACAAAGGTCTTTTTTTCCCTTGGTAAGCATTGTAATTTTCTCTTAGCTTTCCTTGATTCATTGCTGCTTGAAAAACCACTATAGAATCAGGCGTGTTACTGCTTACACCATGTTGTTGTTCATCTTGAGACATAAAGTTGTAAATCGCTGTGAATTCTTGTAATGGATCTATCATACAAATTTTTTTTCTTACTTGAGTGAATGATTTATTCAAACGCATGAGAAATCTTACTAAATTCCTCCTTTCATACAGCTGAATCCAATGACCATTAGATCCACAAATGCACTTTCCACAACCACAGGAAAGCAGCTCCTCATGATTCTTAAGTTTTTCCCATAGTGTAGTAATTCGACTGTAATAGGCATTGAGATTTAGCGATCCTTGATGAAGATAATCCAATTGATCTTGTACAGTATAGAACTTTGATAAATTTTTCTGTTTAAATCTTCCTTCTAAATTCAAACACAATAACCTATCATCGTCAAAATAAATAGCTCCTGATCCTATCTCCTTTGATATAGAACTCGTTATCCATGTGTAAACCAGATCATTACATGTATTCCAAGATCCATAATCTGGATGAGTATCTACAGGAATAGGAACAATATTGTAGATGAATCCGAGCTTATTCTTGGCATTGAGAGCTTTAATCATTAAAAGACGCCAAGTAAGGTAGTTTAAATGGCCAATAAGCTTCTCAGCTACCAAAGAAACTCTTGAGTTATCTATAGCATGGAGATATAGAGGATTTGAATACGGATCTATGTTCATGTTAAACTGAAAAGAAGATCGATACATATATGAGCTGTCTGAAGTTGTATTGAATGATTGTGACACCACTGAAGCTGATTTTAAGTAGATCTGTTGAAGATCTGAGAGTCGATTTTAGGAATAAGCAGCTGAAATCGAATGATGAACAAGATGAAGCGATTCCAGGAATAAGCAGCCGCGATTAAAGACGAAAAACGATCAAAGTGATCGAAAAAAGTTGATGGATCGATTGAGAAAGATAAATATATCGATCAATGAAAAGAATCAGAGATCAAAGAGAAATTGCGAAAGATGAGAATGAAGCTTGGTGGATTTCCTCTGATACCATTTTAACTATGTAATTAGTTGGAGTAAAGCTTCATTAGACTTTATTGATGGTACAAGAAGTTTATGCAAACTTCATTAAATTTCTTGCTCTGATAGTACTTCTTGTACAAGTTTTTCCATTATATGTTAGATTCAAATTAGAAAAATTTACATTGATGTTAGTAATATGTCAATGCTAAGCACTATATATGTATATTATGCTCTTGTATCAAACAACACAATAACACTTCACAATAATATTATATTCTACGATATTAGACATGGTTGGACCTCGTGGATCCAGTTATTGTAGATTGTAGCCAAAAGAGTGAAGTGGTTTGATGCATCCATATTGGTCTTTTTATGTTGCTCAAGAAAATCTTACAGAGTGCCCAACTTTTTTAACTATTTTTGTGTTGCTCATTAGTAACTAGGAGTTTTTCATTCAGAATAGACCCGAAAAAGACGCACTTGATTCAATTGATCAATCTATGGTCAATTGACAATGCAACAATCACTGATTTATATTCTCATTGAGATATGGCGTTAAGATTTCAAGCTTCGATTATTGCATGCAAGCTTACTGCCATTTTAATATTTAGTTTTGATTTTGGATTTTAGGTTTTATAGAAAGTAATAACAAATAAATAATATGTAATTTAGTTTGGTTGTGGTGATATTTGATGCAATTTCAGTAATTTTTAATTTTATTTGGATTTGGTTTGCTTTTTAGTTTTATACTCCTTTCAATCCCGGAGTTAGATTTTTTTTACACTTTTCACACGAATTAAAAATATAATAAATATTTAGTAATAAATTTATTACTTATCTAACTAATCATTTTTCAAAAACAATCAACAAATAGTATCTATTTAATTCAAATATTATCAAGTAATGTTTTTTAAAGTTTACAAGTTATTGCTATCAATCAATGAAAAGTATCTTAAAAACTGATAACACAATTATTTTACTGTTTTTAGTTGAATTTTTACTTATTCATTTGCAGGTTTTTAACGTTTTTCGACTTTTAAATGTAGTTTTCTCGTATTTGTGATTTTAGGGTCTAAACAAGTTAAATCATCAAAAATATGGATAAACGTGCTGACTGGACCTCATTCATATTACCAAGCATGTTTCATAGTCGGATTACGAAGATGGAAGCTCAAATGCTCGAGTTTGCATATTATCAATTCAGACAGATTCTAAGTATCAGAAAGATCGCCTTGAAAGGAGATCTTGCCTTTATTTGATTGAGCTGAATTTGGAATAAAGATTTTATTTGAATTAGATTTCAAATGCAAGTAGTTCGAAGCGATTATGAGTTGGGATCGAGAAGTTATAAGCGTTTAAGTGGAGATATCCCTGTCTATCTCGAAAATGAAGCAAGTGGAACATCAACGCCAGTTCCCACCGGATGCCATGATGTTTTCCACTAGTTTGGAATCTACTTTTGGCAGAGACCGTTGATAATGGTACTTCAAGGCCAAAGACAGATTTTACATCATAAATTTCTATTCAGTTAACAGATTTCAATTCCTTCAAGACCGACATAAACAATGACGACCTAAGAAAGATCTAACATTATAAATATTTGTTGTTTACTTTAGAGAGAGATAGAGAGAGCCACGTTTTTAATAGATCCATCACAAAATTTTAGGGATTTTTCTTTGTTCTTCTTGAGAGTTTTTTTGGAGAGATTCAATTAGTAACGAGAAGATTTCTAAGTTCTACTGTTAATTTATGAACATTTCATTGATTAATTTTTGATGTTTTGGTGCTCCATGTGCTCAAGGAGATCATGTCATCATAGATTGCCAAATGTTTGTTTAGGGATTCATATTGTCTTTCTCTCGATTGATTATAATGCATGACACTTTACCGCTCATTTAGTAATCTGAACATAGGTAGATTTACATTCAAAAAGCTTGATAAATGACCTGAAACTAATATTTGTCGAGCTGAGTTGCAAGGAGGTTTCGAAAGTAGACCGCCTTGGCTCAGTGAACTTATCGAAACTTGTATCCATATAATGCATGTTTAACTTCTGCAAGGACATGCAAACGTCGAATCCCTTGGTTGATTAGGCAGAGAATCCTGAACCTCAAAAGTGGAGAATATCTGTATTAGCGTTTTTGAATTCTAGATGTTGCTTAAATTCTAATCCATAGACATGACAGTTTCTTTGATGCATGATTCTCAGCAAATTTCCTGAATACGTAACGCTTTTCTTTATTGATTCACAACCATTTTACTTTCCTTTTATTGCTGTCTTTTCATTATTTCACTCACCAAACTTCATTTATTTTATGTTTTAACTTAAGTAATTTTCAAAATTTGTAATGTGCGATCTAAGTCCTCGTGGGATCGATATCTGAAGTATTACAACTATGTTGTTCACTTGCAGCTGTATTGCCTTGTTTTGGGTGAAACTTAAAACCTAAAAAATCTATCTTTGTGGAACAAGAGAAAAAATCTAGAAAATATAACTTTCAGAAACGAAGGGAGTATATCACTGACATGAATGATATTTTACGTTTTAATACGATAAACCAAATGTAAATGCTTAATTAGTTGTGAGGTAATAAATGCGCGACCAAATCTATAAAGATCAATGATCATCATGAAAAAATACAAGATTTGTTATTAGGAAAGATAAATTAGATATGTTTTGTTGGTTTCCAAAATTAAAATGGATAAGAATAGAGGAAATAAATTAGTAAGCAAAGACCATGAGGGTAGTACAACAATAATTAAAAATGTTAGGCATATACAATACTAGGGAAATCTTTCATGCAGACAACCAGATAATTAGTTAGGGATCAATGTAGTAACATCTCGAACTCGAAAAACGATGATGGAATTAACCTAATTTCATAGCGTTAAACTTAGAAGACTTACTACAGTTGAATTCTAGAATCTAAGCATGCATTAATATTCAAGTGTGGAATTGTTCATAAAGTGCAATAACATCAAATTCCATCAGTCAAAAACCTTTTACTATATATGGCTCATTTAAATATTATATTAAACACTTTCGGGTGTTAAATATTTTAAGATGAAAAACAACCTTATGAGTCTAATTTTCTCATTAGGAACAATCGTAGACGAATAAGATAGATCCTTAAATCTGACATCTTAAGCAATCTCCAATTGATAGATCAAGAGTAAACTTTCAAGGATGAAGTGATATTAAACTCGTTAATCTTAAATTTCTTTTATGTGCTATTAGCCACAAATTTGTTCATTAGAGAAAGCACTAAATCGTTGAGCGGAACTGGTTGATGGACCGTGACATACTAAGTGGTCCAAGTAATTATTGTAGGTGGACCTTGTGGTTTTAATATCCACGAAAATATTCCAGTCAGAGCATCGAAGCATGCACTCATCATGCATTCCAAAGCAAAAATCCTTTCTTCTTAGACATCGACTCACCACAAAATTTCGACTTGAGATCTCCTCTGCAGAAATAAACCCTTTGCGAGATTATGAGATCCTATGAAGCATAAGAATGCAGCACTAGTGGAAATGGAATTCAGAATACTTTGGAGATTGAGAAATAATTGGGTTTTGTTCTATCAACTGCAATTATGGCAGAAGCTCTCAAGATTACAATGGAGAAGGTGATGAGGAATAGAGAAACCATAAACAACCTATTTGTCATCTTTCTCATTGAATAATAAAACTACAAACAACCTCATTATGGTTAACTCGTTATCCAACCTCTTTTTCCACTTTTGACGCTTTTGGTCCATCAGATCATGCTCGGTGTCTAGTACGTCTTATTTCACAAATCTACCCAGCTCGCAAGTCGTTCAAACTTCTTAACATGCTTACTTCACATGAACAGTTCTTACAATTGGTTGGAAAATATCGGATCTCTACGAATGCACTTTTTGTGTCGAGATCAGCCATATACCTATTATGTTAGAAGCTAAAAGGTATTGGGAGATCAAGATATCGACCAAGATGAAGATCAAGATATGAAAATATCTAGGAAATATGTTAAATACTATAGAATAGGTAATTTACCATTATCTGGAAATATATTGTTTACATTTATGTTTATCTCATATTAGGAAATTAGGTTTAGTAATTTGTCTATATAAACGAATGTAACTTGTACAATTATTCTCTTCTTATGAGAGTCTATTATAATTATTCCTAAACATCTATTGTGTTCTTGCTCTCATCAAATTTATCATGGTATCAGAGCTTTGATCCAATTCCTATGGGTTATGGTTTTCTCTTCCGCGATTATGAAAAAAAAATCCTTTTATAATTTTTTGTTTATTCTTAATCTTCTTTTTCTTTGACATATATCTCCATCGTTTCTTTCTTTTGCGTTGGAGATTTTTACAAAAAAAGAGTCTATCACTACGTTTTTTTACCTAGAATGATATTTCCAAAAAAAACAACTACGTATGTCTTATGATTTTAAAAAAAAAATTGAAAAAAGGAACGTGATGTTTTTCTAGTGGTTTGGTTTACAAGACTCGATCTTCATGTGACTTTTTACCTACTACAAATTGCGGTGGTCACGAAGATATTTTTGATGATTCGACCGAATACGATGCTGATCCGGCGATGGCGAACTCTGATCCGACGATGGTGAACTCTGATCCGACGGATACATACGAAAATCCAACGGTGACGATGAAGATTATGGAGATACAAAAATACGCGATGTGCATTTTCCACTGAATTGACCCTCCGATCGGGTATAAATGTCGTTATTGATCTGACGGCCGAATTTTGCAGCCGATTTGACACTGACGCGGTATAAACGTCATGACCCGACGGCCGGGTATAACGCCGGTTTTGAAGATTTGTCCAATCTCATACGTGTTTCCACATATGAGCTTGCGTGAGGATATTGGGAGATCAGGAGATCTACCAAGATGAAGATCAAGATATGAAAATATCTAGGAAATATGTTAAATATTATATAATAGGAAATTTACCATTATCTGGAAATATATTGTTTACATTTATGTTTATTTTAGATTAAGAAATTAAGTCTAGATATTTCTCTATATAAAGCGATGTAAATTTTAATTTTATTCTTATGAGAGTCTATTATAATTCCTAAACACCTTTTTTTGTTTTGCTCTCGTCAAATTTATCATGGTATCAGAGCATTAGCCAAAATCATTCAAATTTTTTGGCTCTTATCGATCTTTGACCTTACTATCTTGGTTTTTATATTTTATAACTATGATTTTAAATTAATTTTTTTCTTGGTTTTCATCTTATCTACGTTCTTCTTCTTCTTCTTGATTACTCATCGCTTTGAAATGCATCATTCGCTACATTAAAGGTTTGATTACTCATGGTCAACAACTTTAAAAGTCTTCAAGTAATGAGTTAGTCGCCTATACGGATGCTGATTGGGCGGGTTGCCCCGACACTCGACGATCAACTTCGGGTTACTGCATTTACATGGGCGCAAATCTTATTTCTTGGCCCTCCAAACGCTAACCAACGGTGTCGCGATCCAGTGCTGAAGCTGAATACAAAGACGTGGCCAATGTAGTTGCTGAGACATGCTGGCTCCAAAACATAATGTTTGAAATGCACCGTCCTATCACTAAAGCCACCTTGATATATTGCGATAATATTAGTGTTGTTTATCTCTCCACTAATCCCGTACAACATCAACATACTAAACATGTTGAGATAGACATACACTTTTTGAGGGAAAAGTTGATGATGGATCACGTTAAAGTCTTTCATGTTCCTTCTTCTTCGCAGTTTGCAGACATTTTCACTAAAGGTTTATCAACGTCTTCTCACAATGATTTTCGGACTAGTTTGAACGTCCTTAAAAACAACATTCTAACTGCGGGAGAGTGATAGAATATACCCATATTCTGTTACCTATTTAGTTTAGATTCAATCTTGTATAGATCTTATTGTTCCATATTATGTGTAATTAGCTATACTATGTAGTGTCTTGTATATAGTTGATTGAATAATAAGAGAGAATCACATATTAACACAATTTCAACACGGTTAAAGGATATAAAGGCTGAGGTAAGGAGTTGGTTCAAAATCTTTCTTTAGAAGCAATAGTCAAATTATGTTGGAATCGATGTTGATGATATCCAAGACTTCTTGGAGTATCGGGTTTTGACAGAGATGAAGAACCAATTGGTTCAACCAATAACAAAGGAGGAAATCCAACTGACTCAGTTTGTTATGCCCTCAAACAAGTTGTCGAGTCTGGATGATTATTCAAAAGAATTTTTCTAGGCGGCTTGGTTAGTCATCACGTTCCATTTAATTATAGTTTTTAAGTTATTCTTCCTCTGCGGCTACTTACCTGATGAGATGAATTCCACGATTCTCACTCTCATCCATAAGATTAATGATGTTCTGGAAATGAAAGATTATCAAAAATTTTCATATTATAGTATCATTTTCAAATTCATTTCCAAACTTATCACCAACCTACTTAAGGTGGTATCCCATCCTTTGTTCTTCCAAACCAGTCGACGTTTATCAAGGACAGGTTGCTTTTGGTGAATGTTTGATTGCAAAAAAAAGATGAAATTTCTGCACATTGTGCTCTAAGAATTGATATTGTCAAGGTTTTCAACACGGTTCAGCGAGGTTTTCATGCATTTACGAGCCATAAACTTCCCAGATATATTTATACGATGTATCTACATATGTATTTCCAAATCCACCATCTATTTGCAAATTAATTATGAACTAAAACACCACAAATCTCGAAAGTTTTTAGATATATCAATATTTTCCTCCAAACCCTAAGAACCTCTCCAAATAATAACAAATATTCAAAACATAATTAGTCTGAAACCGCTAATTTCTTAACACAGAGATGATTAGAGAAGAAGCAGAGAAGAAAGTAACTTAGCAAAATTTTGAATTAGAAAGAGAGAGAGAACAGGGGTTTTCCACCTGTCGTTGATAGTGGAACTTATAGTTTATCGGAGTCGAACATGCTAGACGAAAACGCGATCCTTAATATCAAGTAGAATTAAGTTTTATTTGTCATCTTCCTTAAACATATGAGTTAGGATCAACCCCAAACTTCACCATATGCACCAAAAGACTCCTCCTAGCTACCAATTTGCGAGCTTTGCAGAAACCATCGACCAATGCACCAAAGATAACAACACTTGGCAGCAATTCAGCAACCACAATCTCCTTACACAAAACATAAGGATGTCTTAGCTTACCTGTCTTGCAGAAACCATCGATTAGTGTACTGTAATTATACAAATTTGCAGTAACACCATGTTCCTTCATCGACATGAACATTTTCTCCGCTTCTTCCATCTTATATTCCCTACACAGATCACGGATATATATTCTATAGATATAAACATTCAGCTTGATCCCTTTCAATGTCAAGCCATCAAGAAGATTCTCTTTCTTGGAGGAAACACCTTATTTGGAACATCATTGAAACAAAATTGAATAAATGTGGACATTAGGGACCAATCCAAGAGTGATCATGAGCTCATAATCAACCCATACTGAATCAAACATCTTCCTTTTCACTAATCCATTTAAAATCGCAAGGCAAGCTTTTGAATCCAGCGAAAATCTTATCTCTCGACTCACCCAAAGAGCTTCTTCAAACAAATCCATCTCTTGAAACTCCATAATCAATAGATTAAACACCTCGATATGATGGCTCAGGTTTTCACCCAAGAAATCACTGCAAGCGTACAGTTAAATACGTTGTAGTGGTTCGGGTATCGAATCCACAAAGACGAATGTGCACAAAGAACTATTAGACCAAATACGGGCTAAGGCGGATAAGAAAGTTTGGTAAAAGGAAACTATATTCGAAATCAAGAAGAAAGCAAGTAAACACGGGTTGTAAAACGATTAGAGGAAGACGCTAGGGATAGGGTGTTCTCAAGGAAATCATTTCATCAGGATTATAGATTGTTAAGGGGGAAACAATTAAGAACCATCTCAGCTCAATTTACAAAGTTATAATTAACCTACTGTCGTAGCGCTAATTATCTATGCTAAAGGATCCTAGACACTAACTCTCGTTGAGTTTCGAATCCTAAGCATGCATTCTAAGCAAGATTGAAATGCTCACAAAGCACAGTAACATCAACTCCCGTTGGTTAAAGACACTTTGCTCGCTAAATCACAGGTTCGGGAATTCAAGA
>OVAN01006529.1:730-21139 GCA_900406275.1 Anastatica hierochuntica
CCTGCTTCTTCCAGTTTAGCTCTGGACCGCTTCCGGGAATCCTCCGCTTTGGCTTCCCAACATTGATGCAAGGAAGGTCCGCAGAGTATTGCAACTCCATCTTCCGGTTTAGCCGCTTCGGTTTGGTCCAATTGGGTTCCGGTTTGGTCCTGGATTTCGGTTATCTCTCCGGTTCGGTTTTCTCCTCCGGTTTTCTCCGGTATCCTTTCCGGTCCGGTTTACCTTTCCGATATTCTCCGAATAAATCTCCGATGCGGGTCCCACTACTTTCTTCTTTCCCAAGGTGTTTGAAACCCTAACTTCTTCACCACTAGCTGACTTGAGCCGCAAGCCACCTCCATCGTCTAGGGTTTCCACCGCCATCCCCTCCGATTCTCTACTCCGACGTTGCCCGCTTCACCACCGTGGCCTCATCATCTCCGCCACCACCACGGATCACATCGTCTCCGCCGTGTCACCATGACCACCAACGGCTCCATCTCTCTCTCGCTTGCTCCCACCATGTCCGAGCTCTTCCTCTCCGCCACGGTTCTGTTTTCTCCTCGGTCTCTCTCGCCAACACAACAACAACGACAACAACACAACACCGACACCAACAACGACAACACCAATCAACCACAACAACAACAGAACAACAACGACAACACACGATCTCTCGGCTCACCACCATTCATCACCACCACACGGCGTCGTCTCGTTCAACACCACCACCGCTCCGAAGGCTTCACCGCGACTCCATCTCCCTCGCCTCCTTCCGCCATGGCCGTGCTTCACTTCTCCGCCACGGTTTCCTCTCGAAAGCTCCGTCTCTCTCTCGGGTCTTCACCACCACGGCGTCACATCTCCATGGCTCCAGCTCCATCGCCTTGTTCGATCTCACCAACACCATGGCTCTCTCTCTCTCTCTCTCTCTCTCTCTCTCTCTGCTCGCGGCTACGCCGCCTCTCTTTCTTCTTCTTCTTCTTGTTCACGACAAACACACACACACAACCTTTAGCTTAGGTTTAATTTTTAATTTTTTTTTTTTTGGGCCATGGGCCGGGTATCACAGAAGTAGTACGTCTGCATGAGATGTCTAGGACTATAGTTTCGGATAGAGATATTAAGTTTCTTAGTTATTTTTGGAAAACTCTTTGATCTAAGCTAAGAACTAAGCTTTTGTTCTCAACTACTTGTCATCCGCGAACTGATAGGCAAACCGAGGTTGTTAATAGAACCTTAGGAACTTTGTTGCGTGCATTGGTTAAAAAGAATCTGAAAGTTTGGGAAAAATGTTTACCACATGCTGAATTTGTTTATAATCATGCTATGCATTCTGCTTCTAAGTATTCGCCATTTGAGATTTTTACGGGTTCAATCCCACCTTGCCTTTGGATCTAATGCCTTTACCTTTGAGTGAAAGAATTATTGTTGATGGGAAAAAGAAAACAGAAATGGTGAAAGAAATTCATGCCAAGGCTAGAAAGAACATCCAGGAGAAAACAAAGCTATATGAGAAACAAGCCAACAAGGGGAGACATCAACTAATTTTCAATGTGGGAGATCAAGTTTGGATACACTTGCGAAAGGAGAGGTTTCTGAATGAAAGGAAATCCAAACTGATGTTGAGGATTGATGGTCCTTTCAAGATCACTAAACGGATCAGCAACAACGCCTACCAACTCGATTTGCGAGGTAAGTATAATGTGAGTTCAAGTTTTAATGTTGTTGGCTTGGTTCCATTTTGTGCAGATTATTCCGATTTGAGGTCAAATCTTTCTCAAGTGGGAGGGAATGATGAGATCATGGAAAGCACAAAAGAAGAAGAGCTCGTAGCAGAGGATATATTCACCATTAATTCTGGAAGGTCCTATAACTCGTGCCAAAGCTAGGAAGCTCAAGGAAGCTATAGTAGAGATGCTCGAGCATGCATGGAATCAAGGAAGCTATAGTAGGGATGCTCGTGCGTACTCTTTTTTCTTTGTCAGATTTTGTCCCAATGGGTTTTCCCGATAAAGTTTTTAACGAGGTCACGGGTTTACTTACAAATCACTCATCCGTTAATCCCGCAACAAGACCAGCAATTGGCGCCGCTTCTTATTTTGAACTTAGTATTTTTCATTCAAACTTAGTATTTAATTATCTGTTTTTTTTTTGTTGGTGGTATTTTCTATGACTTGTGCATGTACAAGTCATTTAAGTCTTTCTCTTCTCTTTTTCTCTATATAGGCCACGAAAATTCTATGTAGAAACTAAGCCATTTTCAATCAAATTTCTTTGAGTTTTTACTCTTCTAGTTGGTGAGTGATTCCCAACAATTTTCGATCTGTCTTGGTGTGTCATTTCTAAGAGATTTACCCAGAAAATCAAGAGTCTTCCGCAGCTCTTGTGTGGTCATTCAATCCACTTCCCTTGTGTTTATTTTCTGTGTGAATTTGAGCAGCAAGGTTTATCTAATTTGCAACCAATCAAGAGTTTGATCTTAGGAGGATCATATCAAGCACCCTAAGTTGGAAAGAAGTTTAAGAGTTAAGACTAGCTCTATGAAATTTCAAAGAAGATTAGAAATCCACAAGAAAATTGAAAAAGAGAAGAAAAAAAGATAGAAAAAGTGTTTGTGGATTTGCATTTCTAAAGAAAGAAAAGAGCTAGTAATAAAAGATCCTTAGAGTTCTATATGCATAAAGAAATAATAGAAGTTCGAGTTTAAAAGAGAAATCATGAGATAAAAAGAAAAGCTTAATTATGGTTGGTGATTGAGATGTTCAACATTGGGGTAGAATGAGAATATACAAAAGGGTTGAGAATACTAGTGGAAGCCAATTGTTTGTATGTGTCAATTGTTCATCTCTCCCATGCTTTTACTCAATGTCTCACACTAGTCTTTTTATGAGTGAACCACTAAATTCATGAGTTTATAAAACCTCCTCGATCATCACTTCTTTAACATTTTCTCACCAAGCCAAACAATTTTACTCATTTGCCCATAGTGGGATCGCAGTTAACTCAAAAATGAATGAATGTTAAAGAGTTGAATGAGTTAATAGTAGGAGTTTGCTTTAGTCTCGGAACTTAGAGTAAATTGGAGCTTGGAAAGGTTATGGCGAAGTACGAAAGACTAAAATCGACTATTGCTATTACTAAATATTTCTAAGGATTTTGCTTGGGCATTCTTTGTATGACCCTTATGCTATGAGTTCCCCACCTTCAAACCTCTTTCCCAGGTTTAGATTCTTGTTCGTTTGCTTGAGGACAAGCAAGGTTCTAGTCTGGGGGAGTTGATATTAATGCATTTTGTATATTTTCAGCTTAGAGTTTTGATGAGTTTTCTATGTTCTTAGACTTTTTAGATCATTTCGGGATAATTTTTGAGTCATAAGTAGTTAGTATCATGTAGACGTCTTAGGATGCATTGTGTACATTCCTCCCTTCTTCTCCACCCTATTTCAGGTCACACGGATCAAATTGGACGAGTCTCGAAGCCCAAAAGCCAACACAAGCGAATTTCAGCACCTTGGCAGGCAAAGCTGTCGGCATGCACGCCTCTTTTATGGCCGCCAACCACTTCCAGCATGACATGGCGGCCGAAAGCAACACCCTGACGGTCAGCCCCTCCTCTGTTCAGCTCGCCATGCCATCCCTTGCATCCTGGCAGTCAGCCCTCCCCAGCTCAGGACGCCAATCACTTCTAGAGATTCCTGGCGGTCTGCACGAGCATCCTGGCGGCCTACCCTCCTTTGCTCTGCCCGGCAGGATCCTTTGAAACCAAAAAATTAACCAAGGTCCAACCCGGTTTGTCCCAGGACGACCCGACCTGAATCTTATCTATATAAATACTCTTCTAAAACTTGTAAAAACCTTAGTTTTTCTTCTCCTCTTTGCTAGCTTTGATCCACCAACAATCTTTGTGAATCCTTGTTTTTTCATTTAAAAGTTTTAATTTTTCTCATCTTTTCTTCTTGGTTTATCATGATTATGGGTTTATTTGGTGTTTGTTCATTGTTTAGATCCATGAGTAGTGAGTAGTCATTTTTATGATTCATGGGTTAAGTAGATTAGTCTAGATCTAGATGTTAGTTAGATTGCTAAGGGTTTAAATTTTGTAGATTCAAATGATTAAAGAGTATTTAATGCTATATTTGAATTGATCAATCAAAATCTAGATCCTAGAAATTTCACACTGGAAGGTGTTCGATGAAATTCCCAAGAGAACCTTATGATTGCTCTTCAATATTAGCCTATGAGAATAGTTGTCTAAGTTGTTTAGTGGATGTTTTGGCTTGTGTTTAATGACTAATGATTCTCGAATTGTTATAGGGAGACTCATTCAATTTTAGAATCACTAGATGGATTAATTCCATGGAAATGGATTAATTGATTGTTGTCTTATCCTTGAATGGTGTGTTAAATCTATGACCCTTACATTCTCTTAACTTTTCGTATGTTTAGGTCATGAATCGCATTTTTCCATTTCTTGATCTCATCTTATCTCGTTCGTTTGTTGCTTGGTTTTCTTTTGTTGATTTCTTTTCCTGTCTTGTTTATTGAATCTTCAAAAACCACTATATAGTTTAGGCTTAGATTAATAAATCTATCTTTAGAGCTAAGTGTGTATACATTGCTCCTCGTGGTTTGATAACCCTCTTGCTACAACTTCTAGCATTAATCTTGAGGCGTAGGGGTTAGAATTTGAGATCAAACTTGAAAGTAAAATCAAATCCTTATCAGCGTCGAAGGCCCATCCCCGACAAAGAACACGCCTTGACAACCGCGCTAAATACATATTACAGGTCTACACACAGTGATTAAAGCTTGTTGGCACGCGATTCTCTAAACAGAGAGGGACTGGACTCAACAAACAAAAGGGAAAAAGTTGGAAAAGTTGATACGAAGGTCTTCTTCAGCTATAAATAGAAGAGCAAATATCAAAGAGCAAGGGATATGGCAACCAAGCACAAGAGAGAGAGATTAGAACAATTAGAATCGACCTCGAACCACTTTCGAGATCAAGAGTTGTATTCTCTCATTTGAGTTGTATCTCTACAAACATTGGTAAATCACCCCCTCCNAGAATTTTTTTACTTAATTTGAAATCCACTTTCAACAAGAATGTATTAATGGCTTCGACAATAATTTTTTCAAATTTTAGCTGATTGTATGGTCTTATTGATATTATATATTTTAAGAATGGTGCCAATAGAATAACGGTTAACCTTTCGTTTTTTAAGTTCGAACAACCGATATAGTTTTTCAAGATCTCTCACTTTTTTTGTTCCTTGTTAAATTGTCACTAAAAATGATTCCATCGATTCCATATAGAATTCTAGAATTATAGTTTCACTAGAGGTCTAGAATCATGACGGACTCGTGGGACCTCAATCCTTACGATAGGTTCAGACTAGGTACGATATTCGTATTTGAGGAGTCAACTTCTACTAATGCAGCTTGAATCCGTGACTATTAATTTAAAAAGTTTTTATCACGAAGCTAACGCTTCCTTACTAGAAGTCAAGAATTAAGCTTTACGTTTTAAAGATTCTCACTCTTTTACGTATGTGTAACTTTTCTATAACTTATAAGTTCATGGAGCTAAATACTCATATTGTTTATATTAATATCGTGAATCCAAAGGATAGTGACAATTTGGAAAATCTAGCATGAATAACAAACTACAACTTGTACGGTTCAATTTGAGAATATACATATATCACCATCACTATATAATAAATATAACCATCAATCACTTTCAGATAGTTGGATATGCCAATGTCCGTACAAAAAGATACGTATTATCAATGATAATTACGTGCTTGCATGTACATATGACATGGAGACACTGTTTGTAAAAGGATATTATAAACACATTCGTAGAAGTTTTACACATAAACAACGTGTTTAATTAGAGAATAAAAGGATATTCTGCTTATCAAAAAATCATTACCGTATAGATGTAAGCAAGTTCTACATCGATGCTGATTTAGCAAATCAAGACTAATAATAAGTAATAAGCTATTCTACGTATTACAACGACTTATTTATTATTATCATTTATAAAATTCTTTTTCCGCTTAAACATTTTTCGATGAATTGGTCAAATCTAGAAGGTTACAAAGTTTGTGGAATTTATGCAAATACAATCAAGCAAGATCGTGGCAAAATATGTCAACGATTACTTCTACATAAATATGATAGGTAGACTATGAGTCTTACAGTAAATTTGTGGATTTGGGTAAAAAAGCATCAAGTGAAATTGGAGATCGATTATTTCATTTCTAAAATAGTTAAAGGGGAAGCAGAAGAAAAACTTCAAAAAAACTCTGGATTCTGCAGAATGTCAACTCTTGCGAATAAGACAAGTAATTACAAAAAGTCAAATTTCTCAAATTTGACCTTTTCTCCCGAAAGCAAATTTGTAAAAGATCAAATTGATGTTTAATTATTTATAAACAAAAATATCAGGTTGATAAATTGACTATATGCATAAACAAATATTTAACAAACGATTGTGACAATAATGGATTCACATAAAAGTACACATTTTATAAGATGTAGCTAGCCACATAGTTGTTTCGTGTCCTGGTTGAGTTGTTAAATTCAAGATCGAGAAGGTATGATAAAGAATTTGTAACGGGCAGAATATTGCCACGGTTCAACAAAGTTTAGTAGGTATGATATCTAATATGATCGAATCAAGTAAAATACTTGTCTTTGGCGAATCTATTCCTTTAAATGCAGTTCGAAACCATGACATTGTCTTTAATTCGAAGAGTTTTTACTACTAGACCAACATTTCTTTGGTTTTTTGTTGATCAGGAGGTTCAGAGCCCATAGATCATTAATCCTCCAAAATATGTATGCTTATATAAAAAAATCTTTTCATTATTTTTTGCTTCATAAAATTTTAAGAGTGTCAAAATTCTGCAGAAATTGAATCGTCTTTAAATATTTTAGCAAAATCTCAACCGTCCCCGTTTATTGTACTCACATCTACTTTGTAACCACTGTTTTTCGCCAAAAATATGATCAGAAACCATAACCGATTTGTTTTTCTTTGATTAAAATATTTAAACGGATTGATTTCTGTAACCATGATGTATCTCTTGTCATCGCAACCACCATAGGTCTTGCATATATGATGCCATAACAGTTTGTCGATCGTTACTATGACCAGCTACGCACACGCTCGCACCACTGAGAGTTCAATGAGTGAAGCTTATGTGTCGTCATCGCCTCTGTAGCGTGTCATCGAAGCGTTGCCTCCTATCGCCGCCTCCATTCGGTAGAGCAGTCGTCTCCGTTGTCCCTTGAATCGACAACTGGTTGAATTAGCCAGTTGTCAATTCAATCCGATTTGACCTATTCAAACCATTTTTTCGATCTAAATCTGTGTTTTCTCAGTTCTGAGACTAGTTTGACAGATTTTTCACCTTAGTTTTAAATTTAAAGTATGATTGAGCGTTTGAAGTTCAGAAACCACACTTTTCTTCCGATTTCTATGATAAGGAGCTATCGCGTAAGTCTTGAGTTACTTTTGACTTAACCTTCTTTCTTCGTTAGTCTAGCACCTGAACATGATTGTCTCTGTGATTGAGTCTTTCTTGGATCCTCTTTGGTGTCTTGTTTGCTTTCTTGTATAACTGGAGCTAGGATCCTAGACTCTAAAAAACTGCACACGAGATTGGCTCCTCGTACAATTTTCTCGCAATAGGTTGATTCACATGATGTTTGATAGTGTTATATATATATATAGTAGTGTATGTATGAAGTGAGGGTACGTGGGGGTACAAAGCCAGGTTGTTGTATCTCGAAGTCATGTTTGCGCAAGTCAATCGTTGTCTGTAGCTATCGAATCCGTAAAACGTCCATTGAGCGGTGTGTATAGGCATTGAGCCAATACAAAAAGCTTGATTGGAGGGTTTGGGCGGTTACTTTAGTTGCCTCTATAATATGTAGACTAGAGACATTGTTTGCTGTTTGAGAGCTTTAGGTGTCATGGTTGTTGCATCTTTTAGCGATTATTGTGGGTGGACTTAAGTATTTTAACAATCTACCAACTTACCGAGTGATTCTCCTATTATTCACCCTCATGTTAAATTTTTCTTTCAGTTGAGACTGACGAGTACTCGGATTTCTGGACAAACATGGTGTTGTTTTTGGGTTTTATTTTATTTCTGACACATTACTTATTTTATCGGCTCTAGACTTGATTAATTTCGGTCATTTGGATTATTAGTTATTTTTGACACATCTAAGCATTACAAAGTGATTTATGGTTATGCCGAGTTATTTAAGTCCCATCTTAAGGTTAGTAGCGTGCCGTTTTTGGTAGAGGATGAGACGAGTGTAACATAATGATTTTCTAGTCTTGACTCATCAATCGGAGTTCTCTAAACCTACTGGATGAAATTTAAACGAAGTCGTTACTAAAAACCAGTTTTTATTAAAAAAAACCATAGAGAGAGAGGAGAGAGAGAGAGAGAGAGAGAAAGAGAGAGAGAGAGAGAGAGAGAGAGAGAGAGAGCGATCTAGAACCAGAGAGTAAGTCTTCACCGACACGGTGGTTTCACCGCCGTTGCTCGGTTCTTCTTTTCCTTGCCTCATTTTTTCCTTTGCTTCTCTTCCCCTTAGCCACCCATCTTTGTTAGCGATTCTCCTGTTTCTCTCGGCGACAAACCTCTATCAACGAGTCTTGTAGCTCATCACCGTCGGGAATGGCGGAGGAACAAGGAGGTGGGACGGCGGATGGAGGAAAAGAAGCCGGATTTTTTTGGGAGGTGTGTCTTGTATTGGCAATTTTCAGATCTACTCTTAGCCAACTCAAACACTGGAAGATGATGGCGCGAGAGACTGCGTTTGCTTTCTCATGGTCGGATCTATTTCGGATCCACTTCAGGGAGGCGAGGAGAGGCTGTGTCGTTTTGTCTCTTTTATGACTCGGTGGAGGAACCGATCGGACTCGCCTTTGAGGAAGGCTTTACTTACTTTGAGTGGAGGCGTGTCATGATGGGGAAGCTCCCTTTCTCATCTGTGGTGTGCGTAGTTTTCTGGGGAGATTTAGTCACTTCGGCGGCAAGGTCTTGGGGTCTCCCCATCCCGGAAACTCTACCCTTTTTCCCGCTCTAATCCGTGGCGAAGATTTGAGGGAGGCCATTGAAGCGACTAAAGATAATATCAGGTATGAGTCGACCGGATACTCGAATAGCTTTGTAATGGGCTTTCGCACATTTCCAGTTTGCTCCCCTCAACCCTCTCCGCTTCAGCTTCTCTCCCGGCTAGTACGGAAAGCTCATTCAGATTCGAACATCTTCTTAATCAACGACGAAAAATCTTAGCAGAGGAAATTTCACCGTTGGTGATTTAGTGTCTTAGTCCGATTATCACTCTCATACTTAGCTTGGCTATCACTTGGGTCTATTGCAATTTTTTTGTTAAGTTCTAGTAGTCATTGATTTATGAATTTGTTTTGTAGTCTGTCTTTTAGGTTAATTTAAGTGGTTTAAGAGACGATTCATTCTACCATAGGTAAATTAATCTGTTCTAACTATGGCCAAAGTGCAATGACGGATAATCTCTGGTAACGTCGATTCCTCATAGAGTGTTCCGAGGTGATACTAGTTTCCGATTCATTGCACCGTGTGGTTTGAAGCCTCTTGTGAGGCATTGTGGTCGATACCATTGTAATCAAAATCCTTGGTTAATATTAAGTTGATGTTGAGCCAAAAAAAAAAACCTACTGGATGAAACATAAATCAGCCTTCTTCTTCTCTTTCTTAATTGTGGTATAAATAGAGCCATAAAGATCAATCATGGTTGTCTCTCTAATCGAAGCTTACTTGATCCTGCTTGGTGCTTGCCTAAGTCGATCGACATCGATACGGCTAAGTCGATCGACATCGATAACCTTGCCAAATCAATAAAACGTTTAATATATCGGTGTTTAGACATATTGATTTAGGTTATTTGGATTGTTAGTTATTAAAACACGGCTAAACATTAATAAGTGGATTTTTTATGGTTATGCTGAATTGCTTGAATTGCAACTTAGAGTTATTATGGCCGTTCTCGAAACAAAGTGATAGGGATGTTCCATAATCATTCTCTAATCTTCACTCATCAATCCGAGTTCTCTAACCCAAATCCATAAAACTGAAATCAGAAACTGCATTTTTGATATGTATGATGCACCCCACCCTCAGATTCTCTACCATTACAGAAGAAGGAACAAGGGTCAAATATAGTAAATCGGTAATCAAGAGAAGGAACCACTATATATCATAAATAAAATTGTGGTTAAGTATGAGTATGTATTTGGGTTGGTTAAGTGTTTGTTTTACATGATCCTCAAGATGTTAGAGGATGCACATGGTCTGTCTAGTATAAGTATGAGAGGATGTGTATTGAGAGAGATATCTATTGAGATCATTTTGTTAAAAGGAGGGGAGGTGAGAGAACTCCATCAATATTCTCTTAATCGTTATAGATCTTTTATCAGTTTTACATCCATTTCTCATTTTTCTTTTTACAAATCCACAGATCCAAAACAGCTCGTATCAAACTTGGTATCAAAGCCAACGTTTCTGAGGAAATATGACAAAGAAGATGGAAGTGATAGAGGAAAAGATGGACACCTTGCAGCGTGATCGTGAGGAGGATCGTAGCAAGTTGTCTACGATCGAGATGCTATTAGCGGAGGTGGTCCAGAAGCTAGCCAGGATGGAGGAACGGAGTGGGAAGGCGACGGAGGAGGTCGTAGAAGGCTCTGTTTCTCAAGCAAGACCTGTTGGGGAAGAGACTCATACATTGAAGGCAGATCTGGGTCAGATGAAGGGATCAAGCAAAAATCAAGTACTGACTCCATCGGAAAAGGAAGCGAAGAGCTCTCCGATGGCGTCAGAGGAGAAGAGACAACCATTAACCAGGAGGTTGGAGATCCCTTTGTTTGATGGGGAGAACGCGGATAGTTGGGTACTTAAAGTGGATAAATACTTTGAGCTTAATGATTTTATAGAGGAGGAGAAGCTTCAGGCTGTGCGGATGTGCTTCGATGACGAAGCGTTGGTATGGTACAGATGGGAAAGAGATCGACATCCTTTCTTGGATTGGGAGCAGATGAAGAGTAGGGTTTTGGAGAACTTTTCCCCTACACTGGATTCCTCACCAGGTGAAAGACTCCTAACCCTAAGAGAGGACGAAACGACGGTGAAGTATTGTCATGAGTTCATCGCTCTCGCTTCAAATGCTCCGGAAATTCCAGAGCCGGTGTTAGAAATGGCGTTCATGATCGGACTCAAACCTAAAACAAGAGCAGGAGTGAAGATGTTTGAGCCTCGATCTCTAAAGAAGATGATGAGTTTGGCAAAAATGGTGAAAGAGTGGCAGGATGAAACGCCGTCATGTGACGTCGCAGGTGTTGGAGAAAAAATCTTCAAAAATCAGGAGGGGAGATACACTAGCGCGTGGAATGGGGACCACCACAAAGGGGCCTCGTCACTAAAAAGGCTAAACAAATTGTCTTCACAAAAGCCCAATACAATCCCATTTCGAGCCCAAAATGTGAAAACAACAACTCTCAGATGAAACCTAATTTTGGCCGCAATCTTCCGTATTGTAAATTCGCAGAAGCTGAGATACGTGAGAAAAAGTTGAAGGGCTCTGTTTCCGGTGTGACGAGAAGTACCATCCCGGCCACCAGTGCAAGTATAAGGAGTTGCAAGTGCTAATAGTGAGTTCGGATGGGAGTGAATATGAGTTGATGGAGGGAGATGATCCGGGTGAAGAAGAGAACTCGACGGAGCCTACGGAGCTTGCGGAACTCTCTCTCAGTTCTCTGTTAGGGATCACTTCCCCTAAAACGATGAAGCTACATGTAACCATTAAAGGGGAAGAGGTAATCATGATGATCGATAGTGGAGCTTCGCATAACTTTATATCGACGGATTTGGTGCGCAGGTTGGGGATTCCGATGGATGATTCTAGCAAGTATGGAGTGATAATGAGAACCGGCATAAAGGCAAAAGGAGAAGGGTTGTGTTGTAAAGTGGGGTTAACTATGCAGAATTATTCAATGTCTTCACCCTTCTTACCACTACAGCTAACCAACGCTGACGTGATCTTGGGAGTCCAATGGTTGGAGACACTAGGAGAAGTGAGGGCCAATTGGAAGGAAAGGCGGATGAGATTCAATAAAGGAAGTGAAACAGTGACATTGATAGGAGACCCAAGTCTGTGCAACTCACCGGTATCGCTTAAGGCGATGTGGAAGACAATAAAAGAGGAAAGAGAGGGAATTCTAGTTGATTATGGCAGTATGCAATCTGATACAGAACAGGGGGAAGAAGCAATACCAGAAGGTATACAGAAGCTGTTGGATACTTTTGCTATAGTCTTGTCCGAACCGCAGGGCTTACCTCCTTCTCGGGGAAGAGAGCATGCTATTACTCTGAAACCAGGAGCCGAAACAGTAAGTGTAAGACCCTTTCGCTACCCACAAGCTCAAAAGGCGAAGATCGAGAGACAAGTGACAGTGATGCTTAAGGCGAGGATAATACATATTAGCAACAGTCCGTTTTCGAGTCTTTTGCTGTTGGTAAGGAAGAAGGACGGGAGTTGGAGGTTCTGTGTAGATTACAGGGTCTTAAACAAGGCGACCATACCTGACAGTTACCCGATACCGATGATAGACTAGCTGTTGGATGAGCTACATGGGGCTAAGATCTTCTCAAAATTGGATCTAAGATCGAGGTACCACCAGATTCGGGTCAAACCTGAAGATGTCCACAAGACCGCTTTCCGTACGCATGATGGACACTACGAGTTCCTTGTAATGTCATTCGGGCTGACCAATGCACCATCAACATTTCAGTCCCTCATGAACGATATCTTCATACCTTGGTTGAGGAAATGTGTATTGGTCTTCTTCGACGACATCTTGGTGTACAACAAGAGTTTGGAGGAGCATGAGGAACATGTAAAATTGGTATTGAGCATCCTGAAACAACATGAGTTGTATGCTAATCGAAAAAAGTGTGAATTTGGAAGTCAACAGGTTGAATATTTAGGGCACGTCATATCCAAGGAAGGAGTATCAGCTGATCCTAATAAGATTAAGGCAATGGTGGAATGGCCAGAGCCCAGTAATATAAGGGAGTTAAGGGGATTTCTTGGGTTGACCGGCTACTATCGAAGATTTGTCCAAGGATACGGCCTGGTGGCCAAACCATTAACTGTTCCCTTAAAAAAGGACCAATTTCAGTGGGGTGACGAAGCTGCCTTGACCTTCCAGAAGTTGAAGCAAGCAATGATATCAGTCCCTGTACTTGCTCTTCCCAACTTTGATGAGCAGTTTGTTGTGGAGTCTGATGCTTCCGGTGTAGGTTTGGGGGTTATCCTCATGCAACATCAACAACCAGTGGCGTATTTTAGCCAAGCTCTTACAGATAGGCAGCGACTCAAGTCTATTTATGAGAGGGAATTAATGTCTATTGTGTTAGCCATTCAGAAGTGGAGACATTGTCTCCTTGGAAGAAAATTTGTAGTGAGAACAGATCAAAAGAGTTTAAAGTTTTTGCTTAAACAGAGGGAAGTTAATATGGAGTATCAAAGGTGGTTGACAAAGATCTTAGGCTTTGATTTTGACATTCATTACAAGTCGGGGCTCGAGAACAAGGCGGCATATGCATTGTCTAGAAGGGGAGTTATGGCTGAGTTGTTTGCTCTTACGGTTCCATTCACTATTCAGATAGAAGAAATTTCAAGAGAGGTGGATACAAATTTGGAACTTCAAAAGTTGATCAAAGAACTGACTGCAAAACCAGAGGCCCACCCGGATTATTCCTTAGTCCAAGGCAGGTTGTTAAGAAGAGGAAAGTTGGTGGTTCCCAAAGGATCAACTATGATTAAGACCATCTTACATGAATTTCATGATGGTAAGATTGGAGGTCACGGGGGAGTCTTGAAGACGCAGAAAAGGATTAGGGAGGTGTTCTTTTGGAAAGGAATGATGACGGAAATCAGGAGATATGTAGCCGGGTGTAACACGTGTCAAAGGCGGAAGTATTCCACACTCGCACCAGGAGGATTACTTCAGCCTCTCTCTGTTCCGAAGAATGTGTGTGAGGATTTCTCAATGGACTTTGTCTCCGGGTTACCAAGGTCAAGGGGTCTTGACACAATCATGGTTATGGTGGGCAGACTCACAAAATATTCTCATTTCCTTGGGTTCAGGCATCCTTTTACCGTTGTGGAAGCCGCAGAGAGATTTATGTCAGAAATTGTCAAGTTGTATGGGTTTCCAAGAACCATTGTGTCGGATAGGGATTCAATGTTCATGAGTAATTTCTGGAGGGAGCTGTTCAGGTTGTCAGGAACTACATTATGCTTCAGTTCTTCATATCACCCGGAGTCGGATGGGCAGACAGAAGTAACAAACCGCAGCCTGGAAACCTATCTAAGGTGTTTTGCAGGAGAAAAACCAAGAACTTGGGCTGAATTCCTCTCATGAGCAGAACTTAGCTATAATACATCGTATCACTCTTCAATCAGAATGTCTTCTTACAAGGCTTTGTATGGCAGAGAACAACCAACTCTAATGAGGTATGAAAATGGATCAACTAATAATGGTGATTTGGAAGCTAGATTGTTGGAAAGGGATCAGACCCTAGACCTCATGAGAGCACATCTACACAAGGCACAACAGACTATAAAAAAATCAAGCAGATGGTCATCGCATAGACGTTGAGTTTGAAATAGGAGACATGGTTTATTTGAAGATGAGACCTTTCCGTCGTAAATCTTTGGCTAGGAGACCCAATGAGAAGTTAGCAGCAAGGTTTTATGGGCCCTTTCTGGTGGAGGCTAAAGTCGGTGAAGTAGCCTACAGACTTACACTACCAGAGACAGCAAAGGTCCATCCTACTTTCTATGTCTCACAGTTGAAGAAGGCAATTGGGGAAAACATCAATGTTGTTACATTGCCTGCACAACTCACAAGTGAGGGAATATTAGAAGCTGAGCCTGAGAATGTACTGGAAAAAAGGAACAATGTGAGGAGTGGACAAGAAGAGATTCTCATCAAGTGGAAAGGACAGCCTGATTTCGATGCATCATGGGAGGAAAAGAGTAAGATAGGTGCCTTATTTCCTACATTTGACCTTGAGGACAAGGTCTCTTTGAATCCAGGGGGTATTGATACGTATGATGCATTCCACCCTCCAATTCTCTACCATTACAAAAGAAGGAACAAGGGGTGCACATGGTCTCTCTAGTATAAGTATGAGAGGATGTGTATTGAGAAAGATATCTATTGAGATCATTTTGTTAAAGGAGGGGAAGTGAGAGAACTCCATCAATATTCTCTTAACCGTTACATATTTTTTATCAGTTTTACATCTATTTCTCATTTTTCTTTTCACAAATCCACAGATCCAAAACAGCTCGAATCGATTTTCTTTTCTTTCTTAATTGTGGTATAAACAGAGCAATAAAGATAAACCTTTAGGCTAAGTTGATAGAGGACAAGGTAACCTCAACCATATCGAAACCAACAGATACCGATCTACTGGAGATTCGATCATCTGTATGATCATTGTAACCCATCATCGACTTACCAACAAATACAATCTTTATAACTCACGGCTCTATTAGGTAACCATACTACTTTTTATGTGAATCAAAATCTCTCATTAAGAAGAAAATTCGGAATCTTTAATAGAGAAACAGAAAGAAGTAAAACTCACACAAGTGCTAAGTTCAAAACACAAATGGATGCAATCAAGTAAAAAGATTACACCTTAATAGCATACTTCCTTATTGGAAAGTACATTTCTTTCTTCTTCTCCCTTTCTGTCTTTAGTGATGCCTGTTCCAAACAGCCACAGCCAAAAAGATTCAATCAGTATAAAAACACAAAATTTATTCAATTCTCAATATCGCTTTAAATCTACGAAACAGAATAATGTAGACGTTGCAAGGTATCACATTCTCAGAATCATCTCACGGTGCTCATTTTGTTCACTCAAATGTGGAGTAGTTACCTGATGCTTGGTGAGTCTCCTCCTGATAGCTCTAGTCTTCTTGGGACGAAGATCAAGAGGCAAAAACTTCTTGTTCTTGTATGCCTCTCTCAAAGCAGACTTTTGTTTCTGCGAGATCACCGTCAACACCTGAGCGATTGACTTTCTCACCACCTTACTGAAAAAATGAAATCAACAGAGCCCATTTGACATCAATATGATAAAAAAAACGATTTCTCGTCACAAATGCTATTAGACTTTCGCAGTAGCTCTATTTATCTACTGATGACACCGATAAAAGCTACGATACAGCCAACACGAATCACAAACTACAAATTTGGATAGCATAACTAAACTTTTTTTTGCAAAACATAAGCACTAACATGATACTTAGTACCATCATAAACCTACTAAAATGGTTTAAACATAGTTAAAACTGATTAGTACACTATAAACAAGGGTTATAGACTGCGAATTAATCATTCAAAATTTGCGGAAAAAATGCAATTATATCAAAGAAAATTCAATTGAAACTGTTTAATACAAATTAAGAAAAAGAGAAATGGGAAAGAGACATACATCTTGGAGAGCTTATTAGGAGCACCACCAGTGACCTTAGCGACGCGAAGAAGAGCAAGCTCAGCCTTCAAATCTTTCAACTGTGCCGAAAGATCAGCTTTTGATTTCTCCCTCAGCTCATGAACCTTGATTCTCGCTGTTTTCAGATTCCATTTCCATTTCACAATTTCCGAAAACAAAATCTTAAGACCCAAACCGTAAAACTAAAAAGGAATAGGAACGATGAAAGTTTAACGATACAGTCGAAAAGTTTCAGAGTTTGCGTGCTTACCCATTGCGTCTTTGGAGCTGTCTCGCTTCTTCTTCTTCCCTTTACTCTCTTGGGGTGTGTTATAGAAGGAGATTAGAAACCCTAGAGAAATGAAGACGATGACGGCTTAAGGCTAAGATCGAATTTGACTACTAGGTTATTTGTTTATTTGGGCTTTGACTGTTGAAACTCTCACTGGGCCGAGTAAGATATTATCTAGGCTCGGTATCATAATTTTTTTTTTTTTTTTTTTTCAAGTCTCATAAACTTTTGTAATAGTTTCACTTTCACCTTCGGATTTAGGATTTGCCCATTCCTAATTGACAAAATGAAAAGCCTTGTTTTACAAATTTTTCAAACACAGCCGATTTTAAATTTGTTTTATTCTTCGTGCTAAGTAAAATGACTATTTTTTAACACCGATTGAATCCAAATTATAAGATCATTTATAATTTTATTTAATTTTATCACCACCGGTGATGAGTAGTGGACCGAAGTTGACTAGTTGTTGTAGTATATGCAATCATGAGAAACAGCTTTACGAACAATGTGCACTACGACGCAGCTCCTTCTCAGTAATTTCAGATCTATGGCCGCGTAGTTTTGTATGTACGATATCCTCGATTAATAATTTCTACTTGTAAAGTTTCAACGAACTCAAAAACCTTCGTTGTGTCCAATTATTTGCAATAAACTAAATTCTTTGATAATTAAATTTATATTTGATATAGAAGTCTTTAAAACTTTATAATAATATATCAAAAAGACTCAAAAGTAAAATGGCTATTTAGCATACCTATTATTTCTTTTGGAAAAAATATTTATTCTTTTATGTTATTTACATTTTTGATAAACTTTGAAAGTTCAAAACTTTTAAATTGTATTCAGTTCTCTTGATGTTCGAGGCCGACATGTGGATAATATAACACTTAAAATGTTAAGAAAACACGGAATAGCGATTATGAATACTTTAAAAATCATTAGAGCACACCAACTATCTGGAATTATTCACATTGTTACGTCTGTTAATTAGCTAAGCAAAAATTTGTAACGACCCCGACTCGGTCCGGTTTGAAAATCTCGGTTCGCAAGAAACCGAACGAGAAAGCCCTAGGTCTCTCCACACCTCGACTCTATTTAAAGTCGTCTTTAGCTCTTCGGGAAACGCACCATCAAACGAGAAGTGAAGCTCTGCAGAATTTCCACGAAAAAAACCCGAGAACCCCCAGAACCCTAGCCACCAAGCCTCCTCCTCGAGATTCGAGCCTCCACCGAGCCACCCCGCCATCGCACCATCACCCGTGAGCTCCGGACGTTGCCGTCTCTCGTCGTCTCTCTGATCGTGCGCCGCCAAGCTTCCCGAGCCGCCATCTTTCGATTTCTCGCTCAGCTTCCGCGATCCAGCCGTCGATCATCGCACCCCGTGACCTCCAACCGCTGATCTTCCCTCCCCGAGCATCGTAGCCACCATCCGAGGCTCTTCCGACACCGTTTTGCCACCGCGATCGTGATCCGAGTCGATATGAGCCATCCACGGCTAATCCCGACCCGATCTGAGGCCCTCTGACGCTCCCATCCACCAAACGAAGCCTTCCACCGCAAATTCGAGTCCCCGAGGCGATTTTCGAGTTTTCCCAAGAGCCACAGCCGCCGGTCGAGCCCTTCCGTCGCCGCTCCTCCCGTGTCGTGATTCCGAGATGTCGTACCCGCGAATCTGAAGCACTTCCGCGACATTTTCGTCGTTTATGAGGTAGTTTTCTCACTTTCGGGATCGTTTTCCGCATTTCCGAGAGTTTCCATAGTTTTCGTGTTTTGGGCTTAGAACTTTCCATTTTTGGAAACTTTCTATTTTTGGCAAGTTCCCAATTTAGAAGTTTCTACTTTTCGAAAGTTTTCTTTTTGGGAAAGTTTCTATTTTAGGAAGGTTTCCTAATTTAGTAGTTTACTTTTCTGGAAGTTTTCATTTATGGCAGATTTCCATAAATGAAAAGTTTCCTTTTTTAAACAGGTCCCGGTTTAAGGTCTAACCCGGGTTCCTTTTTGATCCAGGTCAAGAAGTTCATTAGTTGGTTCATAAGTTCACCAGCATCCGTCTCCAGCTGCAGTTTCAGGCTAAGGTGAGGAACTAAACCCGTAACTATCCCCCCGTAGAATTGGTTTAAGATGTTTTATCTGGTAGTATAGATTTAATGCGTCTTGCTTGATAGTCATGTTTGAGTGTCAAGTTAGTCTTGTTTGTTGATTGAGCATGATAGGTCTCAGTTAATGTCTTAGTGTTTTAAGATGTTTTGTATGAGATTGGTGTGTGTGAGAAGGAGAAATGTGTTCGCCTCTGGAGATGGAAAGAAAGCCCTGGATCCATACATACTGGTTAAGTTGAAGTGAAGGATGTCCGGTCACCGTAGTGGTACGCAAGTTACAGAGTGTGGTGCTAGAGGTTTTGTTTAGGGCATCTTTGTATGCCATGTTTGCTTGTAGTACAATAGGTGCATGTTTGATATTAAATGTATGCTCGCTTAGAAGGCATTTTTAAGTCTTTTCTACGGTGTTGCGTGTTTAGCAACCCACCCCCTCGCTGAGTGATTCTCCTGTCACTTACCCCTCTATCTCCCTTGTCCCTCCCCCCTCTTTGTTTTGCAGGTGAGCATGACAAGTAGCCAAAAGATGATGGTTGGTCCGATGTTCGTTTTTGGGTTCCGGTAAATAACAAGTTTTCATAGTATCTTTAGACTTGGTTTCTTTTTAGTTATCTTGAACTCTTTGGATTGTGATGTTGGTTGGTATGGATTTCATTGGTTTTATTAAATAAATGTTATTCGGTTTTGAGGATTATGTCATTTTCGGTTTTGAGGATTAAGTTCCCGTTAGATGCTCTGAGGTGGTGATGTGCGGTGTAGTTTCTGCGGATAGCATGCGCGGGGGAAACCCTGACGAGAAAGAACCCGAGTGCTGGTGGTTTGACAGGTAACACGCACGAGGACCCTGACGAGAGAAAACCGGGTGTTACACAATTATTGAATTCAGTTGTAGTTATGTGGTATTTAAACTCGAATTAGTAAACATGATTAAAACCACTAGTAAATATTGTAGGGACCGTAAAACCGGGTAGAGTAGAAAACGATTTGTAAAACGTTTATATGTAAAGAAAGACATGGAGTCAAGTGTTACCTCTTTCCTTAATCCTTAAAATCGCCCGTAGTAAGACGGTTTAGCGCGAGTTAGGATCCCAGGATACAACCGTGTGCATCTTCGTTAAGCTTTACTCTTGAACGAAGTCTGTCGAACGTTGGTTCTTGCATTGCTCTCGAGACAAAGAATATGTAGGAGATTTTTTTGGCAGAGTTATCTTGATGTGTTTCTGCGATTAATCGAAATGAGAGGGAGAGTTCATGTTTATATAGAGATGAGGTGGTGCGAGTGAATGGCTGCAACCATCGAACCAGCACATCCCTTGGACACACGCACCAGTTCAGGCTGCAGTTGNCAGACTGCAGTTGCTGGATGCTTCTGGACTTGGGCCAAAAGGAAAAAAATAAGATAGGCCCATGAGGAATGGACCAAGCCCAACAGCTGAACCAGCCTCGCGCGCGC
>OVAN01006530.1:0-21139 GCA_900406275.1 Anastatica hierochuntica
CTTAATAGCTAGAACTAACACCTTTATTACCATCTTTCTAAGTGAATCGATTACAACAACCTATGGTCCATCATCTTACTTACTCACTTTCTTGCTTTACTTTTGTTTATGTTATCTTGAGAAAACCCAAAAAAAAAAAAAACAACCCCAACCTTCTTTGATTGCTTAGCTTAGACTTGAGTGTGTATTCCCAAAGTTAATTTGTAACTAGTTAAGGTTTGCTCCTTGTGGTTCGATCCCAAAGTGATACAATAGCATATCTGTGCACTTGCGGATTGTGTGATTGTTAGGAAACGGGCTTATATAAATTTAAAGCTTAACAACATATAAGGACGAATATGATGGTAGCGGATCCTCTAACTAAAGGTTTACAACCTAAGGCGTTCCATGGCCATGTAGAACGTATGAGTATTATAGATAAAGTCTTGCTACCCTGAATGGGATATGCTCATTATCTATTTGACACTATGAATTCACTTAACGTATGTTTCTGCTTATTGAGTATGTTATCATTAATGTATTTGTATACACTTAAGATTCAAAGATAAAATATGATTAATGTTTGAGAATTAATGTCCTTTTCATATAAAGTTTATACTTTATAAAGTTGGAATTGATGTGTAATACATGGAAGGGACCATATTGCATAATGATGTGCAGCCGCTATGATTCGATCAGTTCTTGCTTTATGTAAATGTAAGGTGAACTTGATATAAACGCGCACATTATAGTTATTAAATCATTAAAGTCGACACAAAGGTCAAGTGGGAGAATGTAAGAATATTTTATATTCTTATGTGACCTATGTGTCTAAGGGTCTAATTGTAAAGATCAAGTTCACACTAAAGTTATGAATTCTAATATTAACGACGACACCGTGATGGATCAGTTTTGATTAAAGAGGTTAGAATTAGGGTGCTTTGATATACCCCCTTCATTGCCTTAATTTACAAATGTTCTTCCTCCTATGATAATATACATATATATATTATATAAAGGGTAGTAATAAAGAAATATACTACCATACAGATATAGTGTAATATATGTATGTAATTAAATGTGGTGGTTATGAGTGAAGAGTTGTGTTTGTTCATGACACCCCTTCGATTAGTATATATAAGGATGATGTCTTCTCTTATAACATACATGAAAACTCTCTAAAACCACCACATAATAAAATGATCATAAAGGAGATAAAGGATTTGGATTCTTATCCATCAAAGAATCACTAAGGAGAAAGATCTAAGGGAGGAGAAGTCAAACTACATAACCTTCAATGGGTCAAGGTTACTATCCTTCTTTTTCTCTAAGAAAGTTCTAGGATTGAATTAAGTTAAATCTAGAATATGGTCTTGGGAACAGATTTCATGATAGAAATCATAAAAGTATTTAACATAAATATCATAAAGAGTGGGATAAGATGGATTATAAGAAGTGGAAAAAACATCAGGATATGGAAGGATAATTGGCTTCCACTGAATCCTCCAAGTCCAGCTCTGCCAAAGCCAAGTTCAACTTTTACTGAGGATCTTAAAGTATATGATCTCTTTATAAATTCCAACAGAGAATAGGATGATATGAAGCTAAGGAATGTTATGCATCCGCAAGATATACCTTGCATAAAGAGAATAAGACCTAGCCTATGAAGTGAGAAAGATTTCATTGAGTGAGCTTACTCCGAAAGTGGTGATTTTTTAGTCAAATTTGGGTACCATTTAAGTCACTCAGGACATATGCAAATTCAACCTCAAGGTAGAGTCCAATTCACAAAGATATGGAAACTTCTAATTGCCCCTAAGATTAAGCATTTTTGGTGGAGGATCTCAAATAACGGGTTGCCAGTTGGGGAAGCTTTCTTAAGGAGGGGTATGAATGTAGATCCAACCTATCGTTTATGTGTTGAGGGTTCTGAAACCATTTAACACTTGATATTTAACTATCATGTATCAAGGGAAATATGGCTCCTAGCTCTCCCACAAGTTCAAGAATCAGGTGAACAATTAAGGGAAAATGATTTAAGTCAGAACATCAATTGGATCCTAAATTCTACTGTACAGGTAAATGGGAAGTCCATCAATCTTCCAGCATACTTAGGCTAGAGGGTATGGAAGATGCGTAACAACTTGGTTTTTCAAAACAATAAACTTCCCATTCCAGAAGTTATAAAGAAGGCAATAGAAGAAATAAAAAATAAACAAAGGTGAATGGGAGAGCTTCTAGAAAGTTGATTTGATCTCTTTATAAAATAAGCAGGTAGTCACCCTTAGTGAGACACCACAATATAAATGCATTGTGGATGCATCATGGGTGTCTAATGATGAAAATGCTGGAATAAGATGGCTCCTATCCTCTCCCACTTGCATTCCAATAGTACAGAGAAGTGCATCAGTGGAGCCAACAGAAAGTCCTTTGGAAATAGAAGTCTTAGCCCTAAGGAAAGCCGTATTAAAGACACAAACCTTAGGCAATGAAAATATAGCTTATTGTGGTGATAATTTGACACTGTATTCTCTTTTGCATGTTAAAGTTCCATCACCTATGCAGAACAATCGTAGCCTATGTGGAATCAAAAACCTTATGCAAGATATAAAAGTCCTCACTGCTAAGTCTTCTTCTATCACATTCCATCATATTCCTAGGATAAGCAATACTAAGGCTGATGCACTAGCTAAGGTTGCAAGAGTTACAAACAGTGATTACAAAATCAAATGGCTTTAGTACTTGTATTTCTTATGTAAGTCAATGTAATTTTTGTAATCTTTGCAACGGAAATATCATGTATCTAAAACCCTGTGCTATTTTAATTAAATGAAATTATCATTGGCCGAGAAAAAAATGAGAAAAAAAGAACACAAGCGGTTTCTTATTCAACTTGCGCCCTCTCTCTATTTCACGCACGTACGAACGAAGACAAAACAAAACTGAAAAAAGAAGAAAAACACAAGCGAACTCGATCAAACAAACAAAAATCCCTTTAGGGCATAAAGCGAAGTACTGGTCCGTACTCCTTTAATCTTTGATTATCATTCTGTGCTCTGTCTTGTCAATTTCGATTGCTTTGACTGCTTTCTTGGAGAAAGCTTGATGCTTTTAGAAACTTCGGATCCTGCCGATTTCTTCTTCGGTTTCGCTGTTTTCGATCTTTTTCTTACATAGCTTTTGTGCGCCAAATCCAATTCTTAATGAATTGGGTTTAACTTTCTTAGTTTGTTGCTGGCCGACTGATTCTCGTTAATTTAAATAACATTTGATGTTTTTATGTTTGAGCTTGAACTACTTCTTCTCTCACTTCGATCTCTGTAATTATTGTATGTTTTTAATTTTTGAAATCAGGTTTTTAGGTCTTGGATTGAGAAGAAACAGACCAATCTCGAATCTTCAAGTTAAGAATTTGATGAGGCTGGATTTCAAAATCTGGTGAATATTTGTTGGAAGATGGGGTCCGACCAATGTTTTCCCCGACTGAATATTCTTGAGGTAAAAGCCCTATTTTACAAGAAAATCGGGCGTCATAGAGCAGATTGTTACTTTCAACGGCTCAGCAAATTCCTTACCTCCAGGGTATGCAAGTCTGAATTTGATAGGCTGTGTATCAAGACAATTGGTAGGGAAAATATTTCACTTCACAACCATTTAGTACGTTCGATTCTCAAGAATGCAAGTGTTGCCCAATCTCCCCCGCCAAGACATCCAAAGAAATCCGGAAATAGTTTTGGGGTCGGGAACTATCATCGCCAGTCTCTTCGTGGGGATTCTGCTTTCCTTCCTTTACCTCGGAAATGCAGGTCAAGGAAATTTAAAGACCGGCCAAGTCCGCTTGGTCCACTTGGGAAGCCTCAAAGTATTACTACTACGAACGATGAGTCTATGTCAAAGGTAGAAAGAATTCCAATGGAAGCTGTCTCTGTGGAGGATGGAGAAGAGGTTGAACAAATGACAGAAAGTCCAAGTGTGCAGAGCAGATGCCCCTTAACCGCTCCACTTGGTGTTTCCATCAGTGGAGTTAGAAAGTCTATTTTAAGTTCATCTTTACGTGGCAATGGTATCAACCTTGAGACTTGTCAAAGTAGCAGTGAGCTACCTGATACAAAAATATTGAGGATCCGGGTGGAGCGGAAATTGAGTACGGAAGGGATTAAGTTAACGATGGAATCTGCTAATCTTCTGAATAGTGGATTGGATGCGTTTATGAGAAGGCTAATCGAGCCTTGTTTGAGTTTTGCCAGTTCTCGGGTGAGAGAGATGAACAGCATGGTGTCAGATGTATCGATGTTGGACTTACGTGCTTCCATGGAGTTGAATCCCCGGGTTCTTGGAGAGGATTGGCCTATACATCTAGAGAAGATCAGTTCCCATGAATCAGAAGAGTAAAGTTGTAGAAAAAACAGCATTATTTAGCAGTATACCAGTTTCTGCATGAAGCTGATATCTTTGATTGATAGATTCTTTCCTGGAATTTGGATAGAACTGCCATTAGATTTCTGATAGATATATATATAGTTGATATGCCATTTGTTTAGAAGATATCTTTATTCTTTTTCTGTAATTTTCTCCTCGTGTCGTAATGTAACAAATTTTCCATGAAAGGAAAAGAAAATTTGAACATCCAGATTTATTGGACTCCTCTTCGAAGTTCATAGAACTGCAGGAAATCACACTCCTATATAAGCGGAACATAAATTCAGACAAATGAGAGGAAACAAAACAAAAGCACATTGCGTTGTGAAATCATACAAGTCTGAATTTGTAGTTCTTCAGAACTATTACATTTACTGTAAATGAATTACCAAACTAAATATACACAGTAATAAAAAAATCTTTTAAGATGTGGAAAACCACACATTTGCTTTTGAATCACATACAGGCCAACACATGACACAGCTTAGCATCGCAAGGAAAAAGGCCCTTTTCAATCTGGCAAGTATATTTGAACGGCTTTCGCCTGAACAAACATAGGGAAAGTGTAATAGCTTAGAACATGGTTTAGTGAAGCAACCCAAATGAAACTCCGTCACTGACTTCAATCTGACGGATTTGTTTATCTGAGACAGCGGGATGCAAGAACCATTAAGTGGGATCAAATATGTTAAAGATTAAATATGTTAGGGCCATGAATTAATTAACCTATTTTGTAGTGGTCACTTTGTGATAAAGAAACGGTTATGGGCATAAATGTTATGGAAAATTAATATGTGGATACCTTTGTCAATTTCTATTTTGATGAGAGACCGAACTAGAAATTGGTTCTCTATAAATAAAGGGTTATAGTCCCAAAGCAACCTAACAGAAAATACAGACTGCATCCCCATCATCAGAGACCTAAAGTCATTCAGGGTTTGCTTTGGAAGATTCATTCCCTAGTTATTTCAAATTCCTAAGCATGGATTCATCAGGTACGCTTCTGCTCTAGTTCTTATCAATCAGAGGCTAATATGGTTTATGGTTTATAGATTGAATAAATCTAACAATTGGTAGCAGAACCATCATATTCAGTTTCTGGTTGATAATCAGGTTATTTTAAAGTTTTAAATTCGAATTTATTTTTTTTGGAAAATTTGAATTGTTGAATCTGAATTTTTCCTTAAAGTTTATGCTTAAAAAGTATTATGGGATCTGCGATTTTCGTTTTAATGTTAAATTTATAAATATGCATGTTTAGATCTAGTATTTGGTTGATTATTCTAGACAAAAAAACATGAATGAAATTTTTAGATCTAAAAATAAAGTTTATAGAAATTTTCGATCCGAAAGTTTCATTCCATCTGTTTGGATTTTCCGAAGCTATAGAATTATTTTCGGAAAATTTGGAGTGAAATTTCCGGATTCTTCATAGTGCTATTGGCGGCTATGTGTTTTTCTTTTTCCCAGATTATTAGGGTCTTTCGTAACACACACTAGGCCGAGAAGGCCAACCGCAGAGGAAGAGGGGCGCTGGTCAACGCTCAAGTAACGTCGTTGACTGGTTTCGATCTCTGGTGGGATTGGAACATAGCTCTCTTCCTTTTCCCCTTCAACCACTCTGTCATTTTTAGTATTCTTGCATATTTAGCCCTAGACTTATTGATATATGTCTGCGCAAAAATAAATTTAATTCTAAATCAATAAATAATTTTGATTGTACAAGTTTAATATTAAGAAGTGTATTAATTAAATCAAGATGTCAGCCCAAAGGAAGACCTCTCTTGAGGATATTTTTTCATGAAAAAATATTAAATGATGTATGTATGTAAATTTATGCGGATACAATTCAACTTTAAAGAAAATTTGTATTTGGCCAAATTTACATACATACATATGTGTATTTTCATGCGAATATTAGATCGACCCAAATGAAGGTTTAATATTTGGCTGGAATACAGATATACCTTTGATGGTGAACACGTGACAATTATATGGACTTAAACATGTGAATGATAAATCAGTCCAAAGGAAGGTTTATTATTTATCATGCATTATTGTTAGTGTTTGATCATTACAACAAGAGTACCGCTAGTAGTTAATATTATTGTCCAAAGACTTGATATTAATGTACACTTGGTATCTTGGATGAGATATGTACAATTGTCTAATATTTATTATTGATTTTCTTTAGTTAGTGATTCATTAATTAGGTTTTGTTCTCTCTTTTCATCAAATGGTGCTACTCTATCTGTCAACTTAGGATCAATTCCAAAACTTACCGGTTCTAACTTTACTGAGTGGAAAAGTAAAGTTAAGATTGTTCTTGGGTGTATGGATCTTGATCTTGCGCTGAGGATAGAACAACCTGCTTCTCCTCTATTTATACCAGCACTGTTGAGTATAAGGCTATTTATGAGAAGTGGGAGTGTTCCAATCGCATTGGTCTGATGATCATTGAGGACATCATTCTAGAAAGCTTTAGAAGTGGTGAAGAGATCAATGATCTCAAACAGTTCCTTGCCGAGATGGATTTGCATCTCGCAAGAAGTGATAAGGAGGAAATAAGCATGCTTTTGCATCGCTTTAGTATGATGAGGTATCCCGACAAAGGAAACATAAGGGAGTACATTTTGGGAATGTCCAACATTCTTTCAAAGCTCAAGAAACTTAAGACTGAGTTTTCGGCTGAAGTGCTCATCTTCTTTGTCTTGAACTCTCTTCCTCTTCAGTTCAATCAATTGAAATATAGTTATAACACACAGAAGGAGTAGTGGTCTCTTAATGAGCTCAATGAATATTGTGTGCAAGAGGAAGATAGAATGGAGCAAGAAAGGACTGAAAGTGTTCATTTGTCTTACACATCTAAGGGTCAGAGAAAAAGAAGGAGACTTGAGCCTGTTAAGAATGATGCTGCTAAGGGTTCCACCCAAAAGAAACAAGATAAGGTTGAGAATACCTGTTTCTTTTACAGGAAGGGTGGACACATGAAGAAGAACTGCCAAAAGTATCACGCTTGGCGTGTTAAGAAAGGTAAGTTCCTTGCTTTGGTTTGTTCAGAAATGAACTTAGTTGAAGTGTCTAGAAACACTTGGTGGTTAGATTCTGCTGCTACTACTAACATGAGTGTTTCACTTCAGGATTGCCTGAGCTACCGAAAGCCAACTGATGCTGAGAGACGCATTCAAGTGGCTAATGGGATTCTGGTGCATGTGGAGGCAGTCGCGCATTTTAGATTGTTTTTAGTACTGGTTATTTTCTGGATTTGAAAGACACTTTGGTTGTACCGACTTTTAGACGAAATTTGCTTTCCGGTCCTTATTTAGATAGATCCGGTTATTCTTATCAAACTGGAAATGGAAAAGCTGCTTTGTCTTTAAATTCAGTCCTTTTTGGACCGGTAAAATTTTGGATGATCACAATCTTTATATGCTTGGCACTTTAAACTCTAATGAGGAAAGTTTAAATGTTGAATCAAGGGGCACTCAACGTAAGTTTGACAATGCAAATTCAGGAACTCTGTGTCACAAACGCCTATGTCACATCTCTAGAAATAGAGTTGAGCGACTTGTGTCAGATGCTATATTGAGTTATGTTGACTTCATTGATTGTGATGTCTTTTTAGATTGCATTAAAGGAAAACATACCAAGCATAAGAAACTAGGTGCGTATAGAGCTATGGAAGTCCTTGAGTTGATACATACAAATATTTGTGGGCCATTTCCTACTCCATCTTGGAATGGTAAACAATACTTCATATCATTCATTGACGATTACTCTAGATATGTGTACTTGTTTCTTATTCATGGAAAATCGGAGTCTCTGGATGTGTTTAAGAAGTTTAAGGCTGAGGTTGAAAACCAACTTGACCGAAGGATAAAGTCTGTAAGATCTGTCGTGGTGGTGAATACTACGGTAGATATGATGGTTCAAGTAAACAACGTCCAGGACCATTTGCCAGATACCTAGAGGAATGTAGAATTATGCCTCAGTACACTATGATTGGGTCTCCCAGTATGAATGGTGTTTTTGAAAGAAGGAACCGCACTCTTAAGGACATGGTTAGGAGTATGATTAGTCATTCCACCTTACCTGAATCACTATGGGGAGAGGCACTTAAGACCAACTAAAGTAACTGATAAAACCCCTTATGAGCTTTGGACTGGGAGAAAACCTAGTCTAAAGCACCTTCAAATATGGGGATGTCCATCTGAGGCTAGGCCTTATAAGCCATATGAAAAGAAATTGGCCTCAAGAACTATTAGAAGTTACTTTATTGGTTATTCTGAGTGATTTTGTGGCTATAAGTTCTATGATCCCACTATAAAGAATATTTTTGAGACAGGAACAACTACGTTCTTTGAGGAAGTTAAGTTTTGGGGGAGAAATAAAGTGAGGGATATCATCTTTGAGGAAGAATCAGTTCTGGTTTCTATACAGATTCATATAGTTGCTTTGGATAAAGCAAATCCGGATCCTCAAGTTGATACTAAAGTTATTCCTCAGGGTGATACTGAAGTTATTCCTCCAACTCAGGATGTCGATGATATCAATCATTAATGTCAAACTCGAAATCCTCAAGAGCTAGTGCAACAAGATCAAGTTGCTTTAATGCGGTCTACTAGAGTAAGGAAAAATGCTATTCCGGATGATTACATACTATTTTTAATGGAACATGAGGAAAATAAAACTCTAATGGAAGATGATCCTATCAACTTCTGTCAGGCTATAATGAAGCAAGGAATGAGGAGTATTAGTCGATGATAGAAAATCAGGTTTGGGACATCGTTCAGTTGTCAGAAGGAAAGAAACCTATTAGTTGTAAATGGATATTTAAGACCATGAGGGATTCAAAAGGTAATGTAGAACGATATAAGGCTCGTCTAGTAGCTAAAGACTATACTCAGAAAGAGGGTATTGGCCCTTGTTGCACAATATGATTTGGAGGTTCATCAGATGGATGTCAAAACGATATTTCTCAATGGAGACATTGATGAAACAATTTATATGGAGCAGCCACAAAGCTTTGTCTTAGGTGATGCAAAGAATATGGTTTGCAAATTAAATAAATTCATCTATGGGCTCAAATAGGCTTCTCGTCAATGGTACCACAAATTTCATAAGGTTATCATCTCTTTTGGCTTTGAGGTGAATTTAGTTAAGGATTGTGTGTATCAAAAGTTCAGTGGGAGCAAGTATATTCTTTTGGTTTTATATGTCGATGACATACTGTTGGCCACTAAGGATATGAGCATGCTAGTTGAAATCAAGAGATTTCTTAAGGAAAATTTTGAGATGAAAGATCTTGGTGAAGCATCTTTTTATTAGGGATCGAGATTCATCGAGCCCGTTCTCGAGGAATTCTTGGATTATCACAAAAGAGTTATATCGATAAAGTACTTAAGAGATTTGACATGCAGGATTACAAACCAGGTGATACCCTAGTAGCTAAAGGAGACAAATTTTGTTTCAGTCAGTGCCCTAAAGGAAATTTTGAAATTCAGGAGATGCAGAAGATCCCTTATGCATCGGCAGTAGGGAGTCTAATGTATGCTCAAGTTTGTATGCGTTCGGATATTGCATACATAGTTGGAGTTTTGGGCAGATACTTAAGCCATCCAAGCATGGACCATTGGAAAGCAACTAAAAGGGTCCTGATGTACTTGCAAAGAACAAAAGAATATATGCTCAAATATCAGAAATCAAATAATTTGTAGATCATTGGGTATTCTGATTTTGATTTTGCTGGATGCCAAGATAGTAGAAAATCTACATTGGGATATGTCTTTTTGTTGGCTTGTGGAGCTATTTCCTGGCGTAGTGAAAAACAGTCACTCGTAGCTTCCTCCACCATGGTAGCAGAACTGATAGCAGTTTATGAGGCATCCAATCAGGGAATTTGGATGAAAAAACTTTGTCACAGGGCTACGAATTCTGGAAGGAATTGAAAGACCACTAAAGTTTTATTGTGACAATAAGGCAACTGCTTTGAATTCCAACAATAATAAGAATTCGGTAAAGTCTAAACATGTATAAATTAAATACCGAGTCATAAAGGAAAGGGTACAAAGTGGAGAGATATCCGTCGAACGCCTTGGGGACAAACTCTATGTTAGAAGATCCTCTTACAAAAGGTATTGTGCCTAAGATCTTTCACGAGCATACTGCTCGAATGGGCATTTCGGTGTTTGAGGGTTATTCAGTTTAGTGGGAGTTTGTCATTTGGTTTTGTTCTATGTTTGTTTTGGTTGTGTTATGCACATTTTCTGATCAGAAATAAAGTTTCAGTTTACACTTTTGAAACGGAGCGGTGAAAATCAATGGAGTGTCGGAGGACATCATCAAATATTCTCAATGGGAGAATGGAGTTGTGACATCTTCTATCCCAACATGGGACGAATGTAAGAGGAGATTCTTGGCTAAGTTCTTCTCGCCCCAAAGGATGACAAAGATAAGGAATGAGATCTCTACCTTTAAGAAAGGAGAAATGGAATCACTTTATGAAGCTTGGGAATGCTTCAATGGATATATAAGGAGTTGTCCTCATCATGGTATCAAAAAAGGCAACCTACTTCAAATTTTCCATAGAGGTATCCAAGAAAAGTACCAATTGGCTTTGAATACCGCCTCCATGGGAAGCTTTGCTAGTCTTTCCGCCGATCAAGGAGAGAAACTCATAGACAACCTAGCCCAAAGCGACAATTACGATGGGAATTATTCTGATATAACGGTGAGAAGCATCAGATCTAAGGAAGACAAGATCAAGGAGCTTAGTGATAAGGTTGATAGGCTCATTTAACAAACAAGAAGAAGTATTCACTTAGCGGAAACTGAATTCGAAGGAAAAGAGATTGAGAATCAAGAAGAAGTGAGCTACATTCAAGGAGGGTACTACCAAAAACCGTTCAACCAAGGATACAAGCCTTTCAACAACAACAACTTATCCTACCGAAGCACTAATGTGGAGAATCCACAAGATCAAGTCTATCCTTCAAAGACAAACCAACAAGGGTACCAATACGAATCTAAGCAAGGCTACTACCAAAAGCCTCAACAATGAACCGGTCCTACAAAAGAAGAAGAGAATTATGCTATGCTTAAGATGCTAGTGGAAGGACAAAATGAGACAAAAGTCAAGCTCAACAAGAAGTTTGGCGAGATGAATGTGAAGATAGAGTCTATATAACGAGACATGAATGTCAAGCATGAAGTTCTTGCTTCACATGTCAAGGTAATAGTTTCTCAACTCCAACAAGTGATCTCGGACCGTAAGGGAAAAGGAGTAGCTAAAGAGAAGGGAGAATCAAGAAAGGATTTTTGCAATGCCTTCTTAGAAGAGATCGACCACACTCCTCAACCATGGGACGGTATTGTCTTTACTCTTGAAGAGGAAAAGATTATTGATGATTTTGAGAATTTATGTTTGAATCCTCTTGATGAGATTATTGATTGCTTGGACGTGGATTTGGTTGGAAACCCAGATTTTAAGGAAGGTCATGCCGAATTTGACCTTGAAATTGAAGAGAAAGATGCTCTAATTGGAAAGGAGCTTGAGAAAAAGGACACTCCTTTGGCTAATGGAGATATCAAAATTGAGAAAGAAAAAGAAGAGCCTTTGATTGGTGATAAGGCTACTAAGGAAGAGGTTTTTAAGGAAGCTAAGAAGGATAAAAGCTTCATGGAAGAAGAAAAACTCAATGTCTCAAGGAAAGAGACATTTGAGAAAAAGGATGAAAAACCAAGGCCTCCTAGCGGTGAGCCTAGTGAGAAGGAAGTACGCGAAGAGGAATTCTCCATCTTGGATTACTCTTCTACAAAGTACAGCTTGCTTTCCCTAGATGTTATAATAACGAGAAATTAGGGGTGCTCTATCATAAGATGAAACATGATGGTGATTTAGACATTCCTCAAGAACTGTATGAGATGACCAAAACCGATGCAAGGGTTAAAGAAAAGCTTGAGAGAAAATTGGCCACCATAGAAAGGGTAGAGAAGGTGCTTCTAGCTAACAATATCACAATCTATATAGTTGGAGAGAAGTTCTTAAGAAGTAGCAATGATGAAGGAAGGTTTGTAGTGCCTTGTGCTCTAAGAGGCACCCAATTTGAGAATGCTCTAGCGGATACCGGAGCTAGCTTGAACGTGATCTCTCTAGACCGTGTAAAGAAGCTTGGTTTGGATGGTGAAATCAAGGAAGGGGCTAATCCCGTACTTTTGGAGGATGCTACTGGAAAAGTTACAATAGGAAGGTTGGAAAACATGAGGCTAAGAGTGGGAAACACTTATGTGGAGAGTAACTTTGTGGTGATGGACAACAAATCCACTCAAGCTAAATTCAAAATTCTACTTGAAACCCCTTTCTTGTTAACTACAGGGTGCTATAATCGATTGTGAAGCGAAGAAATTGACATTGAAATATGTCGACAAAGGAGTATCTTACTCAATGATTGATCTTGATAAAGACATTGAGTATTGTGATACAATGTACCAAGGAAAGACAAAGGAAATGCCTAAGACTCATGATGAGAGGGTATCTATAAGAGAAGACATGCAAGGACTTGGATCTCCATGTTTCAAAACTGGCTACAACCCGAATGTGTACAAAGGTAAAGGAGTTGTTAACTTCTTTAAGATGAGGGATTATGATATAAAGAAGGCACCAATAGGACCCAACTTTGAAAGGATGGTCCTTCATTTCATCAACTAAAAGAAAGAAGAACGGTCAAGCTAATCACCTTAAACACGCACACTTGAGAGGCAATCTCATGCATATGTTTTGTAAATATTTCTTTTTAAATCTTTAAATTTCATGGTTTTAATTTCAACAATGATGATTGTGTCTTTGGAAAAACTTGTTCCAAAGACATTGTTTTGCTCTAACCTTAGGTGCCAAAGGAGAACTAATCAAGGAAAGGATCCAAGCCAAAATGGAGTAATGGATTGACATTTCCAAAAAGTGACCATGACTTAATACTTAAGAGCATTCATTTGGCTAAGGTTAGTTATCTTAAATTCAAGAATTTCATTTGCATTTCGCTATTTTTAAAAGGATTTCAAGAGTGATTTTGCAAAATCTTGATTTGAGAAAACTTCACCATTTTTGATCCATTTAAAAACTTTTGGTCTTAATTTTTCCAAATTTAAGTAAGAAAATTTTCCACTGATTTTAAATTTTCAAATTTTGGGTTATTTTGCAAAAGTTTTCAAGAAAATTAAGTATTTTTGAAACCTACGGATCAATTTGCAATTAACTTTTTACACTTTTACTCTTTACCACTACTTTTCACTCTCACTCTTCTCTCTCTTTCTCATCACCATTGAAACTCTCTCTCTTCGCTAAAGGAAGTGTTTGATTTTTTAAAGAGAGGATTTGTTAGAAAATCTGAGAGATTTTGGTTCTTCTTAAGTGCGTTCTAACTCCTATCTATATTCCACTCTTAAAAAGCATCAAGAACAAGGTATGAAACTAAGAACTTTCACTTATTTCTCCCTTGGATTTTCGATTATTTTGAAGTAGAAGTATTTAGTGATGTTTTTTTGTTTATTAGATTTGGAGAGGCTTAGTAGTTAGTGTTTTATGAGCTACATTTTATTACAAACAACTAGAAATGCATGAATCAAATTCTTGTTCTTGAAATGAATAGTGGAGGGAATAGTGTTTTTGAATTCAATTTTGGGAAAACTTGAATTTTGTAGTTGATGTGTATGATTGGTGTTGGTTGAGCATGGTTTCATGCGTCACTTTATAAATTTGAGAAATTCCTAAGTGTGTTCTTTGTCTTGAAATTTTCGATCATGTGGGGGTTTCTTTAAGAAAGTTGATTTTTGAATTCTATTAAGTGAAAGGTGTGGATTGTTGGATGCTTGGTTTGCTTTTGCATAATTAGAATTTACTACTTTGAAGTTTGGTCCATACTTATGAACTTAGGCATTTTATATTAAGTGCACATCATGCCTAAGTATAGAAATGTTCTTAAGTTGAGATTAGATGGATTTTGAACTTGGTAAGTAAGTAAGCATCCACATGATTCTAAGTTTGAAAAGTGTGAAAATCAAATGCATACTCTTGTTTGGAAATTTATATTGGCTGAAATTTACATCACTTTGAATGTTTGCATTTCGGTTCCTCATGAGTGTATTGCATTTAGAATGATGAATTAGTCTAGGGAAGTTGCTAAGAACCGGGACATTGTGCTTCATATTTTAATCATTTATGTAGCGGTTCAAAGCTAAATTCCTTAGAAATTCCATTTGTTCTTTAACCTTTGAACTCACTTTACCTATACTTTTTAAGTGTAGGCACCAAACAAGAATGACACCATCACAACCCGCTATGCGAATTTCTTACCATCATGGTTGATCGAGGAACGAAAAATCTACTTGCATCTCCAAAAGCACTCAAAGGTGGAAGCAACACCATTGGTTGATGATAGTTTGTTGAGAGACATGGCAATTCATGATCACATGCGCGCATTGCTAAAGGGGATGGGTCTTGAGAGTTTATTCGGAATGCACCTTCCATCTTACCCGCAACCTTACCCGCAACAAACACTTCAATTTGTATCTACGCTACACTTTCAACAAGGAGATGGAGACTTAAGGCACAATTTTGGGTACATTGCCTTTAGGATAAAGGATCATGAATACAAAATCTCAACACGAGAAGTGTGTGAGGTCTATGGTTTTGACCCATCAAGGAGTGGAGCCAGTTTTGAGGATGGTTTGGATTTGAGCAAGCTTTGGAAAAGAATTGCCTTCGGGGAATACATGGAGAGCTCGACCACAATAACAAAGATCCATAACCCGACAATCTGATATGCAATGGAGTTTGTGGCCAACACCTACCTTGCAATGGGAAACCCAAAATTTATGAATGAGCTTGCTGTGAAGTTGCTTTTCCAAGGATTGAAAAGGTACTTAAAATACCAAAATGTAGAGAGATGGTTGGATTACTTAGGCGACAACACCAACCTTGGTCTTATGTTCGTAAGTATTCTACTTAATCATGCAGAGGATATGAGAAGAACAAATCATCCCGTCACAAGGATTGGAGGCATGCTTACCTCATTGTTTTACTACCTTAGAATTGAACTTGATGAATGGGAAGGTGGAGATGTCGAGGAAGAGAGAAGGACCGACAATCGCCAAGAGGGAGCCACGATGAACAAGCTTTACTTAGTGGAACGGCAATTCACCTTTGGCTATGGTCCTAGAGATGTAGTGATCTACTTATTCATGGATGAGCAAAGAAAATGGAGCACTTGTAACCTTCCAATGCCAGATGCGGAGCATACATCGGCAATAATGAACAAGGACATCGACTTTCACCTACCAAGCCACCTTCACCACAAGCGGAGCACACTACAAGGAGAACCAAGACTTCATAGGATATTTGAACAAAATCAACCCCGAGGATAGAGACACCAAGACATATTTGGGTATTCACACCTCGACCAATTTTGGACACCGCCACATCTAAGGACACCATATGAGAAGTGCATGGAAACTAAACTAAAAAGGCACGCAGATGTCATAAGAAAACAAAGAAATATGCTCTCGCGACTAATGAGGCGCTTCAAGAGAAGTGAAAGGTACAACAAATATGCAACCTCAAGCTAGAGTGATGAAGATATTCAAGAATGGCCGAAGCATGATTTTACAAAACCAAGAATGTCGGTAGCTCTTCCGCCATTGGTGATCCGAGAACCACAAGAGCATGGAATTCACCCACCAAGGACTTCATTTCAAGAGCCATCTTGGAGGAAACATAGGAAAGACCCCGTTGGCCCTTCTTCATCTCGGCCACGGAGATCAAAACGCAACAACAATGAGCCTGATTCCTCCGCCGGATCCAGAGCACACTCATACATATGAGTTGTCAAAAGGTAAACCTACTATTCCTTGTATATATCATTGCATATTTTCATTTTATTTATGCGTTTTTAATGAGTCACTATCACGGTTTAAAATTCATCGAGACGGTGAAGTTTAAGTCCGGGGGAGGGACTTAGTACTAATGCTATTTTAAGTTTTGATGTTTTCTTTTCTTTTCATATCGAGTCTTGCATTGTAGATAGTTATGACTTATAAAAAACCAAAAAAATGGAAAAAGTTTTAAAATTCAAAAAGATTTTCAATTTGTTTTTCAAAGCTTTGCATATAGATTGTATACATTTGTAAGTACTTAGTTTGTTAGGAGCATATAGGATTGCATTTTGCATAGGGAACAATGGTGAAACTACCTAATAGATAGTTAAGTTTTGTTTAATGTACAATACCCTCACTAGAAGTAAGATGTTGCCTAGATCACTTTTTGTCTTAGGAAAATTCGTGATTGGAATTGACCACCTTAAGGTCTTTGCGAATGTGGAAGTAAGCTATCTTTTGAGTGAATTCTTATCTAAGACGACTTTTAATGAGTTTTAGCATCTTGCTTATAGGCTTTGTCATACTTGACCATGGGAAATCACTACATTTGAGCTATGTTTTAACCATCTTTTACCATTTTTTCTTAGCTCAAATGGCTACTTTTATCTTTAGAATAGTAACCTACCCTTGTGAACCCTTAAACCTTTCCTTCAAAACCCCCTATGTTGGGAGTAATTTAGGTCATGGGAATTCCACAGACTTAGATAGAATACAACAGTAAGACCTCAAAGCAGGGGAACGCCCAGAAGCAGGAAGCCAGACAACGTCGCATAGCTAGAAGCCGGAAGTCAGATGACCTTGCATTAAAGAAATCCGGAAGCCAGCCGACCACCGCCTTTCCTCTATTTTTATTATTTAACTTAATAGATAATGACGTGTATTCTAGATATAGATGCATATATTCTACAGATAATCATGATATATCCAATTCTTGGAGGGATAATCATGAACCATATGTATAAATACACAAGCTCAAGGGAAAAACGTGTACGCACGAAAACCCTAAGCCAAGAAATCAATACAATAACAATTCTCTCGCCATTATTGACCTAAAAGCTTAGCATAAACCTCTTTTCATCTTACCTAAACATTCATCGACCTCCAGCTTCCGTAGTGCTACAACGAACGACCAAAATCACCCACAACAGTTTGCGCTAGAAGGAGGGGAACTTTCAAAAACAACTACGTTACGATGGTTGGAGATAATCATGAATCAGCAAATATCACACCAGCACGAGCAGAATTCACCTACGAGGAGATGCGATTTCAGCTAGTGGCTTTGCAAAAGAGACTAGGAGAGATGGAGCAGCTTTGAAGGGATCAAAATACAACTAGGGCTGATACTGCAACTGTAGAGCTTCAGACCCTGAGGCAGCAGATGGAGACTCATGCCAAAACACTCCAAGAGACCACGCAGCGCCTGCAGCAACTAGAGCTGTAGAACGAAACCCTACGAGAGGTAAACTCGGGTTTGACGGCAAATCAAGCCACGAGTCACAGGTTCAGGGTCCATGTACCCCAGATGCCAACTCTGGAAGTCCTCCTACCAATAACATGGGAGAAAGAGGAAACCAAGCAGCAACGGGAACCTAAGAGGACCAAAACTTTTCTTAAGAGCAAGAAGACTTGATGGAAACAGAAAAACCGCAAGCCGCAGGCCTCGCCCCACTCTCTGATGAGGCCAAACGATTGGAGCAGATGTTCTCGAGTAAGTTTGAGGCGCTGTAGTCGGTGATCGAACGACTTCCGGGTTTTGCACCTCCTCTGAGGAAAAGTGCCCTAAGCTCTTATGCGGGCACTCCCTTCTAAGAAGAGATCGCCCTCACCGACATGCCAAAGAAGTTCACCTTCCCATTCATTAAGACGTACGACGGGACTTCCGACCCAGACAATCACATTGCGTAGTAAAAGCAGAAGATGCTTACTGTGGCAATCCAAAAGGAGCACAAGGAGGCCACCATGTACAAGGGGTTCGACTCCAGCTTGACAGGGGCCGCCTTGCAATGGTTCATATCGATTCCAATGGGGACCATAAGATTCTTTTCTCATCTAACTCATTTATTTGTGGAGTAATTTGCTAGCAGCAGAGTAACTCCCAAGTCCTCTGATGACCTTTATGAGATCAGGCAGCATAAGGCAGAGCCACTCAGGAGCTACCTTCACCGCTTCAACAATCAGAAAGTCACAATCCCAAACTACAGTGTTGCCACCAATATTTCTGCCTTCAAGAGAGGACTTCTGCCTGATGGTGATCTGTATAAGGAGCTCACTAATTATCAATGCAGAACGATGGAGGGCGTGCTCTCCCGGGCCCAGGCGCAGATCAAGTTTGAAGAAGATCTACTTGCCAAGCAAGAATCTCGGGTCATGAGGACCGAGAAGAAGCCCAGAGATGACAAGCCCTACCAAAGACCTACTAGAGATGATAGACAAAAGGGAGCTAAAGGACACAAACCTCTGGGTAAGCCATACGTCAACAGATTCCCGCCGGTACATACTTTGCCGGACGTATTCAACCTGTCAATATCAAGCGCGGAGCTGGTAGGAGTTTTGAAAGAGATGGGAGGCCAGGTCAAGTGGCCCCAGAAGATGAGGTCACCTAACCATTGCCGAAATCCAAACAAATGGTGCGACTTACACAATGACGACAATCACAGAACGGAGGATTGTATATCCTTAAGAATATAAGTCAACGAGCTGCTCAAGAAGGGACACCTACGAGAATTACTTTCCAACAAAGATAAAGAGATGTTGGATAACCATGAAGAAGGAGTCCCAGCCGGCCGTCAAGCGCCCGATTCCCCAAGGCATGATAGGGTGATCAATGTCATATCCGGAGGTTCGGAGATAAGTGGCATCACGCATACCAGTGCGAAGAAAAGCACAAGACTCGCTAAAAACAATCATAGCCCCCCGGAAGTCAAGCGCCAGAATCTCAGCCAGGAAGTCATAAGTTTCACTGCCAGAGGAAAAGATGGGATCTTGACTCCACATCACGACGCGTTGGTTGTTTCATTATCGGTGGGGAATTATTTGGTAAAGAGATTACTTATCGAAAATGGGAGCTCTACAAACGTACTTTTCCTGGGAGCATACACAAACATGGGTCTGACCTAGGAAGCCTTGATCAAGAAGACCACGCCGTTGGTGGGCTTCAGTGGGGGAAGTCAAGTAAACAATCAGAGAGATAGCACTTCCGTTGTGCGCCGGAGGAATCAACTTGTCCACTAAATTTTCTATCATAGACTGTCTCTCTGCCTATAACGTGATCATGGGCAGGCCTTGTATACACGAGATGAGAGCCGTAACGTCAACCCTACAACAAGTGCTTAAGTTTCCAACCCCATGGGGAATCAAAGAGATCAAGGGTGATCAAGAAAATGTCCGATCGTGCTATCAGACCACTTTGAAGGGAAAGAAGGCTGCTTTATAGCAATTACAGAGACAACTTCCTGCGTTGCACACTGAAGAGCCGGAAGTGGAACAACTGGATGACGTTCCTCTGGTACCCGGAGAGCAAGGCAGAAACCTCAGAATAGGGGCAAGGTTGCAAGAAGGCATACGCCAAAGGCTGATAGACTTTCTCAGATCCAATGCGGATTGCTTCGCCTGGTCCCACGTTGACATGCCAAGGATAGACCCGAAAGTCATAGTACATAAGCTGCAAGTGGACCCCAAGTACCCGACAGTCAAGCAAAAAAGGAGGAAGTTCGCACCTAAGCGAGATGACATCATCAATGATGAAGTCAAAACCTCCTAGCGGCTGGGTTCATTAGAGAGGTCCACTATCTCGATTGGCTAGAAAATGTCGTTGTGGTCCGGAAGAAGAATGGCAAGTGGCGGGTTTGCATAGATTTCACGGATCTAGATAAATCTTGCCCTAAGGATCCTTTCACACTGCCCCATATAGACAAGCTGGTGGACGCCACGGCTGGACATCAGTTGATGAGCTTCATGGCCGCCTTTTCTGGGTTCAATCAAATACTTATGCATCCAGACAACCAGGAAAAGACGTCCTTCATGACTTCTCGCAGAATATACTGCTACAAGGTAATGCCTTTTGGGTTGAAGAATGTAGGATCCACTTATCAGAGGCTAGTCAACATGATATTCGCAGACCAAATCGGCCAGACCATGGAAGTCTATATAGACGACATGCTGGTCAAGTCCTTAGATGCGGAAGACCACATAGCCCAACCTGCAACAAGCTTTCTCTACCTTGAGGAAATACATTATGAAGCTCAACCCCTCTAAGTGCTCATTCGGAGTAAGCTCCAAGAAATTTTTGGGGTACATAGTTACATACAGGGGCATTGAAGCGAACCCAGAGCAAATCAGGGCGACTTAGGTAATCCCTTCGCACAAAACTCCAAGATTCGTCTATAAGCTTACCGGAAGAATGGCGGCCTTGAGTAGATTCATATCCAGGCTGTCCAACAAATCGCATGCATTCTTTGAAGCCCTTAAGTTCACAGGGAAGTTTGAATGGAACCAAGAGGCCGAAGACGCCCTAGTCAAACTCAAGGAATATCTCACAATGCCACCTGATGAGGGCTAAGTTTCGCTAGTGACTAACTCGATTTCAAGTTTTAAATTTATACACCTTAATCACTAACAATCCCCACTAACCGCAACTATACGGCTATGTCGATTGTAGTATTTAAGGGTCGAACCCACGAGAACTAGAGACTCAAACACTAGGCAGAGACAAAATCTCTTAAGCTAAGCAAATAAGAAGAGACAAAAGTGGCGGACAAAGATCATAAAGGAAAAGCAACACAACCTAAACACACTAAATAAGACTTAAAACGAT
>OVAN01006531.1:0-21139 GCA_900406275.1 Anastatica hierochuntica
TTGAATCAATTGGTTTTTCACGTTTTGCTAGCATTTGAAAGGAAATTGAGTGGACATTGAGATCATATATAACAGTGGAAGAAGAATCGAATAATTTTGTGACATTAAAAGGAGAAACAGTTTGGCTGTTGTAGATAGTTTTCGTAATTGTAAGATGAGATGTTTTGTTTTTTTCGGAAATAAATAATCAATTTAGTTTTTTTGTATTATTAGCGGTAAATGAAATTCTTATGCAACAAATATAAATTCCAATTAAAAAAGTTAATATGAGCTTATGCAATTATGAAGTTTAGGTGACATTCAATAAGTACTTTAAAAATAAGCTTAAGTGGATAGGCTATGAAGCTAGAAATAGTTCTTTTTAATTAGTTAGATTTATTTTTGGAAAGTATTTAAATAATCTTCTTAAATCAAAACGTATACCGACATTAAACTGTCCTAATGTGTTAATTAAGATTAAAAATGTTCCATAGTGTAAATAACTCAAATATTGAAACGTAACAAGTAGTACAAGTGGACTGTGGATACAAACCAGTAATCGTAACATCTTATAAAAACTTTGGGAAAGGATCAACGGTTGAGATCGAAGAGGATAGTAATGGAGGGACCAACCAAAGCAAAGCTATGTTTGTTTCTTTATATGGATTCATACGAAACCATAACTTTGTGTCAGATAATTTTCGAACAAACCTGACCCGAAAATGGAAGGGTCAATCAACCTGTCCATCAGTGGAAAGACCCTTTAACACTTCACTTTTTTTTTGAAACTGTTTTTTCAAATGACCTATAAAAGATATAGCATGCCATCATCTCCTAGGATTTTATAAATTCTGTTATTTATTTTTCCGTCGATAATTAGGTGCATTATTGAACCAAGATTCAGAATTATTTAAATTATTAAACATCGCCTTTCATTAAAATATGCTATATTCAAAAAGATCAAAATCATTAAATATGGCTTAATTATCCAAATTTTCTGGATATGTTTTCCTTAAGTACTCAAAGCTTAAAACTAGTAAAACTATTATTTTGTCTGCATTCTACTGCATGATTTGTGAAATCCATTTCATTTACCAAAAAACATTATTTTGAAAGGCATGAATAGGCCTATGCATAGAATAATTTTAAAATATAAAAGTTATTTATATTTATGTCGCATTTACATTATTTGGTCATGAATTACTGTATTTATATCGATAGGTAGGGGATGTAGGTACAGATTAATGAAAAATTATCTATCAAATCACAAAAGCTTCGTAACATCGATTATAATGGGGTAGTTGAATAAAAATATAAAATATTTAACTGTTGAAACTCTTGCAATGTAGTAATTGAATTATTAAAAATGTATATGTGGATTAAATTGTGTTGAATACTTTGGACTAGTTGAATACAAAAAGTGAATAATGACACGTATTGAAATGCAAGTGGAGAATGTGGTGAGAGAGTGAAATTTTGAGATTTTTTTTAATCCCCTCAAATTATTGAAGTTCAATTATTTTGTATTAAACAGTTTAAAAAATTATATCAAAATTCGTAAATTTTTATGATATGTAAATAGAGACTAATTTTATTAACTTTGGATTCAAATAAAAATTGTCAATTTTCACTATTATTAATATTGAAACTAAAATGAATGTTAAATAACGAGGTAAAAGAGAGAGAAAATGATGTGGAGAATGTTGAATTTACAAACCATTGTACATAGTCTAAGACATATGATCTAGGCGGACAACCAAGAACACACATCTCCAATCCAACTTCATCTTTTACTTTAAAATATCTTTTACTTTTAAAGTGGAATAATTTTAAGATCAATTATGGCTTCTTCAAACATCACATTATTTTTAATATTGAAACTACACCATTTTCGTAAAATTTCAGCACTAAAAAAGTTTTGTTCTCCGACCACAACACTAATTTTTGCACTAAAAATGTTTTATCTATTATTATATGATTAAATTGTAGATTTTTCATTATTTAGTATTTATAAAAAATTGTTATATATAATTATATCACGCTAGAAATGTATTTCATCAAAATATATACTTTTAAATATATATAATAATATTTGTATTATTCAAATAATATTTTAAAATAAATTATTTCAGTACATGTACAATTTTATTGTATATATTTGTTTTATTGTTTTATATGTATTTATCTTTTCATTTGATATTTATTCAACATAAAATTTTATTAATAAAATAATTGAATAATGTTTGATGTGACATTGTAGCAGCACTATAAAATTGTGTGATTTTTAGATTCCGACTAAAGAGGTTTTAGTGCGAAACTACACTAAAATAACGTTTTAATGTTGCGCTGGAAATGACCTTATAATTCAAAAGAAAAACTATCTAACAATATAATGTACGTATAATTTTAGTTAGAAAACTATGTAATCATTTCCATGAAAAATATCAAAAAGTTTTTAGCAAATTCCTTCTCATGTCCATGTGACAGTCTTCTTTTAAAACTTTTTTATTTCATTTTCCTCAAATTTACTACGAGACTTTTGATTGATACACATAGTTACAAATATATTGGAGCAAAATTTAAATTATACAAAAATAATTATATTTCTATTAGGTGTATTTAAAAATTTTTAAAACGAATTCATATTTTGTAAATAGTCATAAATCGCTAATATTCATAAAATATTGCAACACTAGTTCGAATACTCAAACTAATTCATCGACAAATGACATAATCAGTCTATTATATCCGTTAAAATTAATTACCATATATGCAAATACTTACTAAAGAAACACCAAAAATCACTACTATATTAGTAATTAAATGTAAAACTTAACTAGTCACATTGTTTATAAACGATATAGTAAGTTTTTTTTTTTTTTTCTTTTTTTTACCCAACGATATAGTAAGTTTAGAAGACAAATGTAGTGTTTCATATTAAAAGTCAAATAGTCATGCTAGTTAAGATAACAAGAACAATACAATGTGATAATATCTAAGTATATCATTATTATTTTAACATTTAGACCAATGTACAAATATTTAATAGTTAAAGATAAAATAAATGAAATGTAATTATTTATATATGGTAGATAAACTTATAATATTAAAAGAAATGTGAAAGTTGAAATTAGTATGAAATGATTTAATTATAGGAAATAAGTGACAATGTATTGATTTACTTATAGCAAATTAATTAATTGAAATGCATGATTTAATTATATATTACAAAAGAATGTATTATAGAAGATTTGAATATGGATAATACAAAAGGGAAAAAAACTGAGTTAAGGAAGAAAAAAATAAAATAGAGTTGTGATATATCATAAATAATCAAATTATTTCTCTTAATACAACTATTTCAATGCCTATGTGGTTTCTTGGTTTTGCAGGGAAAAAAAAAAAGAAAAGAGGAAAAATATTTAAAAAAGAGATAATATATAACGTTGTCAAAAGGGAGAATGAGAATAATTACAAATATGAATTTGTCTTGTCCATTAACTACTTAATTAAATAGTTTTTTCTTTGTTATTGGACCAAAATTTTCATTTCAAAATAGAGTTGAAACTTTGGTTTTGCCCAAATTCTACTCTATTTCCAATTTCATTTTGAAATAACTTTATCCATATCTTTTTTTTGAAATAAATTTTTTTAAGTTATTCCATTTTAAAGTAAAAAAAAAAACGGAATAGGATTCAAGCAAAACTCAATTTAACATAAAATTTAATCTATTTTAAATAGAAAACGGGGTGATATATTAGAGATGCAATCTCTAAGAAGAAAACATTGCATATAAAGTAAAGTGGCACATCGCATGGATCACGAAAAAAATAAACGTATTTTTCTTTATTTTTTACATCTCGATTTTGAAGATTTTTAATTGAGAACTACTCATATATTTTAGTAAAATCACAATTTACATTTATTTATTTTGTGAATCTGAGATTAATAAAAATTAACAAGTTTGGTCTTTTAATTAGATAAATGTTAACCCCGCTTTTGATTCAACATCATTACGATTATTGGATGAAAACACTTATGTGTATTATTTCTTTTTTTTTTTTTTTAGCAAGAAGTTCAAAATTTTTGGGCCTTTAATATTTTCGGAGAGGAAAAAACCAGATAAAATACTCGTCTATAGCGAATCAAACCCTTCTAATATTGTTTCGTTTTTATTTCAAAATATTGGATTTTGTTCTAGTATATACTCTAAATGCTATATTTTTATAAGTATTTTGTTTTAAACATAAAAATAACTAATTCATTTTTTACCAAAAATATTAGTAATAAATAAATATACTAAAAAAACTATAGAAAAGATTTAGAATATTCTATTTGACCAAAATCTTTTTAGTTAATTATTGGATAAAAACTCTTACTCCAGTATAAAAAATTTGAAGTCGAAATAAATTGATGTTGGATATGTTCTTTCTAGTCATAAATAATTCTTATTTAATTTTGTATTCACTCGTGTCATTCTCTGATTTATAGAATTTATTGTATAGTTTTCATGATAATTTTTTTTTTGTCGGAAGTTTTCATGATAATTTAAAGCAACCAGAGCTTACAGTAACTATCTTTAAAATGGAAATGACTTCTCCCGCTATGAAAGAGAGAAATTAAAAAAAAAAAACAGAAAATAACGTTTTTTTTTTTTTTCGGCAAACAGAAAATAACGTTTAAATTGTAGTATTGATAGAACATGCCACCATCCTAATTATAATTTACAAAATATACTTAAAAGTAAAAGTTATGGACAAAAAAAAATGATTCCAATTCGAATGCTCCTCGTTTTTTTTCTTTTTTGGTTAAAGTCGTGCTCGTTTTTCTTTTCATACATCTTTTTAAAATCACGTCGAAGTTCCATCTTAACATATAATAACAATATGAGGAAACTTACCAAATTTATGTCTATTTTTGTTTAACAGTTAGTATTACTTTATTCAATTCTTATTAGCTTAGCCATCGTGGATATTGACATAATCAATTTTGGCATAAATGATTAGCCACGTTTCAATATAATCTTAATGTATAACCAAGAAACATACATGCAAGGTATCTAATAACGAACCAAAATATCCCCGAAACCATATGAATCGGCTAAGAGCACTAATTTTGAAACTCTTACTAATTAGACCCATAATTTGTAACTTCTTCGTCTGTCACTGCCATATGCACCGTCTTCTTTTTTAGGTTTACGAATCCATCTTATCCGATGGTAAAACTTCAAAAGATTTTAAAGAGTTGATTCAATGTCTACAAATTACCACGCTATCTTTTCTCGTGCATTATTTTAACTCGTAAGATTCTCAAAATCATTCAGCGAAAACCGCTATTAGATGTAAATGTCCCACATCGGAATGTGAGAGATTTGTGAACTAATATATAATTATGTGGCAATCCTCTATTCTTGATCTAGCTTTTGAATGTTGAATTAGGCTCATACTAATATAGTATCAGAGTCCAAGGTTACAATTTTCTGATTGGGACCACCCGTGGATGTCCAGTCCCACAAACTTCACTCTTCAGATGTCCAGTCTTGAGCGTGAGAAGCTAGCTTTTGGATGTTTGTGTATAGGATATCGAGAATTCCTTTTATAGGATGGTTAAAAATTGGTTCACAGAGAAAAAAATTAGATGAAATTAAATAGTTTGTCCAATAATTTCAGTATTAAAGTTTATTTACGGAATTGTCGACTTTTTCCGTTTGCTATGGTTTTCTTCGTGGGAACGATGAACTCTTAATAAGTTTACTAATTACATTCGTCGGTGTATTTACGATTCTTTAGAATATGGAACATATTATATAAATTTGCTAGGCACGTAACATTATTCGAATGATTTATATACTTTTCATTCGAACTAGGTTGATATAGTAGCTAGGCGAGTATATTTTTCTCTTGTTTGTTTGTTCCCTATACGAAGATCTTTAGACTTTAGCTTTCTCTCTAATTTCTATTGTTTTCCATATTTACTTGTGCGCTTTCCATATGGCTTCAACGGGACGTATTGAACATTATTTTCTATGATCATTAAAAAAATGAACATGATATTCCATTGATTATAAAAAATGTAGGTAGGTAGGTAGTGAGAAATGAAGTAAGATGTTTATGGTCGAAAAATGGTAAGGTGATCTTGCAGCGTATATCATGAACATATATAATATGGTTTTGTAGTTTACTAAGAAGATTACGTTATATTAAATACAATAATATCTATGATGTATGTTTGATCCATATATAAATTTATCAATTATACGAGTTCGAGGGCAAATGGGTCATTAGCCTAATTAATAGTATCTATTTAGTTTAAATATTCTCAACTAATGTTTTCTCAATTTAAAAACCTCAAAAATCTATCTTTGTAGAACAAAAAACCTAGAAAATATAACTTCCCAAAATGGGGACTATAATGTTAGTTACCTCATGTATCCAAATATATATAATTTAGGCAACGTGTAAGAGTAACAAAGTTTGAAAATAATGAACCAAGTGATTGCATTAAACAGGAGCCCTTGATCATGATGTTTGCATCTAAACAATACTAAGTTTGGAAAATGATTATGACACTAAGTCACTACTTGTTTAAATAAAATTCTAGTGAAAACATATAAACTGAAGACGTGTGAGTAAAGATATGTTTAGCCTTAATAATTAGTTACCCAGATAATGATAAAGCGAAAATCAAATAAACAAGATGATCTTTTAGGTTTTGTAACTGATGTATCTAAATATTTTTGTGTCGGCAATAGTATTTTAATAGAAAGATAATTCATATACATGAGGTTATTGTCTGGGATGTCATATGGTTATAAAGTAGTAATTTATTCCTTTCTGAAAAATTAATCTTCTGTGTTTTTTCTTGTTATGTAAAATTTATTCTAAAAAGATTTATGTTTATTATTAATTAATATTATATTTATAAACTTAAAAACATTAAAAGAAAATACAAGTTCAGATATCCACATAAAAATTCGGATGTTCGAAAATATCCGGATCCGAATTCATCGTCCATTGAATTTTTCACGAGATATTAAAAAGGATGAATATATGTGTTGACAAAAGAAAAACAATTGATTAGGGTTTTAAGTTTCACAAAACAGAATACAATAAAGGATGCAATTATATTTTTAGGCTTTCATTTAACAAAAGTTAAAAATAAAATGATAACTTTCATGTGTTAAAAATGAAATAATAAAAAACAAGTGTTAGTTTGTTATTAATTAATGGTTTATGTTGATATTTGAGTTAATTTCCTATTATTATTTTTAATAACATAACATTAAATTAAAAAGTTTTATGATTGAGACTTAAGAGCATCTCAAATGGATATCCATTCGAGTTTCTAAGTGAATATTCATTTTATTATTAAAATCAGAAATATCCAAAAAGTTAGAAACTGTATTTTTAGAACTTTATCTAAAAGAGCTCTGTGTAATAAGAAGAGAAGAAATTGGAAGCTAGAACCTTATTAATTATTATACTGGTGGAAAAAAACCTTATTATACAGCATATGTCCTTAAGCGAAAAAAAAAATATAGCATATGTCCTTTTTGGTAATTAACAAAATTTTATTTTTGTTTCTTTTAACTTCTTTATTATATATTTTGCCAAAAGAAAATATAATCCCTGCCTTCACCGTCTCTCCCTTACACAAACACTCCCCATTGGAAAAATATTTTCTGCACAAAAAAAGACTTATTTTGTTAAGCAAAATCAGTTATCACTTGTATTATTTTCTTCATCGATTCGTGATTTTTTTGCAGTGGACAGATTCAAAAAAACGACGGAGTCTGGAGATCGCAACGGCGATCTTACTTTTATCATGGATGGAATGTACGGTTTCCACTCGGCCGGTGATTATTCAGATAAGTCGGTGTTGATGATGTCGCCGGAGAATCTGATGTTTCCTTCCGATTATCAGGCGTTGATATGCTCCTCCGCCGCGGAAAATCGCGTCTCTGATGTTTTCGGATCCGACGAGCTGTTCTCAGCAGCTGTCTCCGCTTTATCGTCTGAAGCGGCGGCGTCGATTGCTCCGGAGATCCGACGAAATGATGAAAACAACGTCTTATCCTTTGGTGTTATCAAGGCGAAAATCGCTTGTCATCCTTTGTATCCTCGCTTACTCCAAGCTTATATCGATTGCCAGAAGGTGAGATTATGATTGATCATTGATGAATGATTCACTGTTCATGTGATTTGCGTTCTGCATATCCTTCTTTTTGTGCTCTAAAGGTGTTTGTGAAAATGCTTAAGTGACTTTTTATGCTGTTCTATAGCATAAACGTTACACACGCCTAATCACACATAAGTTATCTATGCGTAGAGACGACTTTGTCTTCGTCTTCTCTTACGCATCACTCAGAAAATTGTTTCATAATTTTATGGTTATCATCAACAAAGAAGAAACAAGTGAAACTAAACTAAACCGGTGTGAGCTTGTTACAGGTAGGTGCACCACCGGAGATAGCGTGTATACTAGAAGAGATTCAACGTGAGAGCGATGTATATAAGCGAGATGTTCTTCCTTCGTCTTGCTTTGGAGCTGATCCTGAGCTTGATGAATTCATGGTCTCTCACTCTCTTTCTTGATTTTTATGGTTTATTTCTGTTTTGTTTTACTTGAATATATACTAAATCTTTGGATGATGAGATTTTCCAGGAAACATACTGTGATATATTGGTGAAATACAAATCGGATCTCGCTAGGCCGTTCGACGAGGCGACGACCTTCTTAAACAAAATCGAGATGCAGCTAAGGAACTTATGTACTGGTGTGGAGTCTACCATGGGACTTTCTGGTAAGTCATGAGTAAATCTCTCTCTCTCTGGTTGTTCAGTGGTTTAACACTTATCACACTAAAAATTCGTTTAACAGAAAATTTTTTCCATATAAGTTTTGAACTTTTGATTCACATGACCGGTTTCTGAAAAAATGAGTGTGAGCAAAATAGTAAAAGATAAACCCTAGCTAGGTTTGATGGAGATGTTTGAGTGAGTGAGTGTGTGTTTGGTCTGCTTTTCTTTTGGTAGAGTTTTATGGGTCTTCTTGTTTTATTCCTCTTCTCACAATAATTTTCTTTTCTTGTTCATCTTTGCGGAAATTATACATTATTTTTACTTTATATTTTTTATTTTATTTATTTTCTCCTGTCAGAAAGAAAAATGATATCGAAAGTAATAAACTTTTGCGGTAGAGATTCTGATTTTGACGTTTCAATGTCTTGTTGCTTACTGAATGATTTTTCAACTCGTTAGCTTTTTTTTCCCCTGTGAAAACCACTCGACAGAAAAACCTAGTCATAACTTTTTAACAGTAAGTGTATAGTATTTGATTTTACTACTTGTTAAGTAGTAAAGATGTTACTCTTGTTTACATTGTTTTCTCTTGTTAATTACAACTTATGGGGTCACAATAACCTTGTTGGATTAGTAGCTTGGACCCCAAACATCTCTGTGTGATGATTTTAATAACCAATAGGCCACTAAAGTTATTAACAATAGTAAACCTCTCTTTGAGGCTCATTTACAGATTCTCTCTGATTAGAAAAAAGGAAAAAATGTTAGTTTATTTAGCGCATCAATTGTAGTTCATGCTAGATAAAACTTATAACTTTTCTTCTGTTTCAAGTTCCAATGAATGATCTGAGAACAAAAGTTTGGAGATTTTTGTTGATCATTGGAAATAGCATCATTGCCAAGTGGTTGGTTCTTATCTGCATTTCCTTGTTGGACCTTGCATGTGAGCAATAAGCTAAAGCTGACTTAATTCTACGGGATTTAGCAGTTTAAGTTTATGCTAATATATATGTATGAAATTCTTGGAGAGAAGTTTCATATCTTTGTGAGTTTGCTTGCTATATATATTCTCTCTTGAGATCATCCATGGTTCTAAACATTGCAAAACAAAGTCGCGGTGTTCTATAGCTTGTCGAATGCCGAGTGTGTCTTAGGGATGTTTAATTAATATATAATGTTGAAACCTCTAGCTAGCTGTAAAGAAATGGAACTCCATAATTAAAACAATGGAGTTCTTTTCAGCTTTGTAGGGTTTTTTTCACCCTTATCACAATAGATCTCAAAATGTAGCTTGCACTTGTACTTTGGTATTATTGTTTATTGTAGAAAAAGCTGCTTATTAGTAGCGTATTTATTAAACTAGTTAGAGTTTTGATAGAGAATCAACTGTAAAGGGTTTTAAAATAGATCAGTGCAGGTTTTCAATGGTGGGCGAATGTTTATGATTAATTGTTTTTAAAACCTTGTTCAAAGTACAACTTGCCTTTTGGATGATCACATCCTCTTTTTTTAAAAAAATTGGTTGTTAGCTTTAACAGTCTTTTAGAGAGCTGGAGTCTGTTTTTTTTTTCCACCTGAATAAATCATAAACTAATAAACTTTAAAAGGTAGATGAGATTCACATAGGATGTCATCTACGAGTTTTCGCAGATCAGTCACATGCTTTGGTTCTCATTCTTGATTCTTGATTAAGCTGCGGAGAGAGGAACGGTTTGGCTTCTTATTAACTTTTCTTTTTATGGAAGTCTTTATACAATTCTATCTGAACAATTTTCTCTAGATTACTACTATCATAATTAAGTAATCCTGAATGCAATCTCATAAACATTGCATATTTGTTCAAGAGAAGTAGAGAATAATGCAGATAGAAAGATAGGAACGTAGTGCATGATAAGCTTTGAATTGGAGTCCTTTTGTGTTTTTTTTGTTTAAAGTAAAAAGTTGAAAGTCACATGGACTCCCGTGGATTCCGCTAGGTGATCTCCCACACCATTGACCCCACGTACCTTTCTCTCATAAAATTTGTTTTTGATTGGGTAAAGAAACAAAAAAAAAGATAAGAAATTAAAATAGACCATTGAACATAGGGTTCTTCTATACACCACATTGAAATCATCTTAAAATGTTTTGGGATTATGCTTCTCTCCGTCTTTATCTCAACTCTGTTGCATATAGCTAGTGGTTATCATTTACTCTGGCTGCTTTGTTCCCTTGGTGGGTCGTAGTATGTCAGCTTATTTGCATGTAAGTAACCTAATGAGGTTGGGTGCATATGTAAATAATAAATGTGCAATTCAATAAGAGAGAGATGAAAGAAAGTTGGGTTTTGGTATGTTGCGGAGAGAATAAAATGTGAGAGGTGAAGCGTTATTTCCGGGGGATTCACAAAAAATCTAATGAGATTAAGGCACAGGTCGTAGTCCCATTGGGTGATAAAGAGTAGTAGGGACAAGCAAAGCATGTCTCCTCATGGAGACAAGACTATTAGTCCTTTGGCCTGTCCAAAAAATAATGACAATGGATGTAACTATTCACTGCGGCGGTTTTTTCTTTTTTAGTGATGCACTCAACAAATCGCGTGCGTCCTCAAAATTCTCTTATCTTTTTCTTCTTTTCCATTTTTGCCCCCTCTCTCTCCTTGTTTATCCCCTTGTATCCGAAGAGAGACGTGAAAGCCCATTTTAATCTTTTTTAAGTTGCAAATAGTTTTTTTGGTTATAATGTTTTCATCAATGTGGTAGTGATTATATCCTTTGATATGTTTAGTAACCATATTATATTGACGAGCATTGAATGTGACAGAGGATGGTGCAATTTCATCTGACGAGGAACTGAGTGGAGGTGATCATGAGGAGGTAGCAGAGGATGGGAAGCAACAAAGCGAGGACCGTGATCTCAAGGACAGGCTACTACGAAAATTTGGAAGCCGTATCAGTTCTTTAAAACTGGAGTTCTCAAAGAAGAAGAAGAAAGGAAAGTTACCAAGAGAAGCAAGACAAGCTCTTCTCGATTGGTGGAATCTCCATTATAAGTGGCCTTACCCTACTGTAAGCCAAAGTTAAATAAATGTTTGTTTAATAAGTAAATAGTAATGGATGTAATAATCCTCATGGTGAAATATGTGTAAACAGGAAGGAGATAAGATAGCTTTAGCTGATGCAACGGGCTTAGACCAGAAACAAATCAACAACTGGTTTATAAACCAAAGAAAACGTCATTGGAAGCCTTCAGAGAATATGCCTTACTCCATGATGGACGATTCTAGTGGATCATTCTTTACCGAGGAATGATTTTTTATGGTTATTTTTTATCGATGATAAAAAAAAAGATTGAATGGGATTGTTGATATGTATAATTCTACTTTGCTTTGCTGATTAAAAGAAGTTGAAAAGAGCGAAAAGCTTGTGGAAACACATGAATGAATATTATTGTTACCCATTAACATGTTGGAAGTAAGGGAAACGAGGGTCAAAGTCAAAAACGCTTTGTAACTATTATTATCAATGAATAAAATTATATGCTCTTTCGGTATGTTCTAAAGTTTGTCTCTTTGTTCTGTTACGGATTGGGTTACCTTGAAATAATATTTTGATCTTGTGTATAAAAATCCAACGATTTTTGGGCAGTATTAGCCAATGTGTGTCTTTTTTTTGTCAGCCGATAACGTTTACAATAGGGATTACTTATCCAGTTCGGCTTGGATGGGTTATTTCAGTTTTCTTATAATTCGGTTTTTAGTATTCCAAATCATATTGAAACAAAAAAATATGGTTTTGGATCAGTTCGGTTCTACTTTGGTTCGGATATATTCTAGTATTATTTTAGACATTTCAAATAGTTTAGATATTCTTTTGTTATTTTCGGATATCCAAAAGATTTCAGTTCGATTATGGTTCTTTCGGTTCTCCAAGACTAGTAACCGTTTTCACATACTTTGAAAATTCGATTTGGTTTTTTTTCTTCGATTTTCAGGTTTCATGCCTAAATTAAGTGGTTGGGCCTCAGTCAACTCTTATTGGGCTAAAATCAACTTCGGCCCATTAAGCTAACTGAATTCAATTTAATCGGAACGAAACAAAACATGATCATTGTTAAATCAGCGGCCGAGAGAAAAAATGGCGGCTCTACTTGGTCTCTTCATCCCGGTGGACTTTACCGGTAAAGTCACGGTGGGTTTCCGACGAAGACTCAAACCGGCGGTTAAATGCTCGAACGAACGCCAGATTCTCTTCAACCGCATTGCTCCTGTCTACGATAATGTTATTAATCAATCCCTTCTCTGTTTCCGAAATCTTCATTTCGTTTCTTCGTTTTCTTCTCAATTTTAGATTGCAAAACCGTCTTTCTTGTTATGGGTTTGTAGTTGAATGATCTCTTAAGCTTAGGACAGCATCGGATTTGGAAGAACATGGCTGTCTCATGGACTGGGTATGAGCATTATCTCTTCTTCCTTTGTTCACACACTCTTTCTCTCTTTCCTGATTTCGTTTCTTTTGTTTGAAATTTAGAGCGAAAACTGGAGATTGCGTGCTGGATTTGTGTTGTGGAAGTGGTGATTTAGCCTTTCTCTTGTCGGAGAAAGTTGGTTCAACAGGAAAGGTTTGTTCTTTTTTTCTTCTTCTCCTTCCTCTCTTACATTCCAATGGCTGCTAGTCTCTGGTTCTTCTTTGTGAAGCTATTGTTTTGATAACTTAATAAACACATAGGTGATCGGTTTGGATTTTTCCTCTGAACAACTAGCTGTTGCATCTTCTAGACAGAATCTTCGAGCGAGGTCTTGTTATAAGTGTATAGAGTGAGCACTGGTATATTCTTTGCTTGTTGTTGTGTTATAACGTCTCTTTGGGAAAGATTTAAGGTAATAATACGCATAAATGTGTAGGTGGATTGAAGGTGATGCTCTCGATTTGCCGTTTGATGACTGTATTTTCGATGCTATTACAATCGGTTACGGTCTACGAAACGTTGTTGACAGACAGAGAGCCATGAGGGAGATGTACCGTGTTCTGAAACCAGGTTGCTTTAAATATATGCATTTTGAGTTTTAGCATTCGTTACATTTCGAAAGCTTTGTGTTTATGTAATTGCATATTGTTCGTCTTCAGGTTCAAGAGTATCGATACTTGATTTCAATAAGAGCAACCAAGCAATTACTAGGTTTATGCAGGTGCTTCTTCTTTTTAACTCTGTGACAGCATATTATGATTCCGGTTTAATTTTGTAAATTATGTTTCAAGGAAATAATTTGGTTAGTGTGTTGGTTTTTGAAAGGATTGGATGATCGACAATGTAGTTGTCCCGGTGGCTACTGTGTATGGTCTTGCAAAGGAGTATGAATATCTGAAGTATTCAATCAATGGGTACCTAACAGGTTCGTTCTCCATCGACAGCATATGCTTTTCCGTCACATTGTGTTATGTTTGAATGGGATTTTGCAGGACTTCACCTATTGTTAGTTCCTCTGAGAGTCCAAAGCTTCTCTGCTGCATTTAAAGAATCAATCTTTACTACCATTTTATCTTTTCATGGAGTGCTTAGCGTGTTTCGATATCGTCGATCGGAATGTCAAATTGTCCTTCTTTTTTGCAGGAGAAGAGCTAGAGACTCTCGCTCTAGAAGCTGGCTTCTCAAGTGCTCGTCATTATGAGATAAGCGGTGGTTTAATGGGAAATTTACTCGCTGTGAGGTAAAACAAAACTAGCATTCGACGGCACTTCTACAGAAAATAGATTCAGTATCTTCTTTATCTGCATTTTTAAAAAAGAAAATCTTCCTTTTTAGGATGATGCAAGAGTAATCTGTAACTGTAAATGTAGAATCTATCCTTCCTCCAATGTATTCAGACTTAAAGTCGATTTACTATGCCAAACCAGTGCACATTTTCTTCATATGAGATATCAAATGTTTGTTCATTCACCATCTTCCTTCGCTATGTGTGTATATATATACGGTTTTCGTGTATAGACTATATACACAATGCCTATCAATCCGCATATGACCATCCTCGGGACGATCTTCCTCATCCTTGCTGCCGTCTTGAGCCAAAGTGTGGCAGAGATGAGGCTTTCTCTCAATATTGATCCCTGCATGGTGGCGAATTTTCTGGCATCACTGCACCAGTAAGGGCCAGAGCAGCGACAGATTTGGCGATAAGAGAACTGATGAAGGCGAGGCAAGCCAAAGAAATCGCCAACAAAGAGGTGAACCGCAAGGGAAGAGGAGTCGCAACTTGTTAATAGCGCGGTTGACAATTTGGACAAGACCCTTCAAGAACATTAAGGGACAGGACAGCTTTAGCCTCAATGATTTAAAATGGCATAATCTAAGTTAAGCAAAGTCAAAGAACAAAAGGAAAGCCTTCACTGACTAGTTGACTACTCATAGAAGCTTCTTGATGAATTGTAAATCTCCACAAAAGAAATGTCTTCCTTTTTTTTTGTTGGTTCTGTTCCCTTTGAATTTGGGATCTTTTAAATCAACAAGAAGGTAGGGACTTCTTCTCTTTTTAGGCGTGGATGAATGGGTCCATATTGAACATTGCTTGGTGTTTTAGTTCATCCACATTAAGAAACTTGGCCTTTTTTATCACATTGTTCTCTCATGTTTACTTGTGCTTCTAAGACATTATCTCAAACCAATGTAGCTAAACCAAGCTAACTCTTATAATAATGATGCGTGTTCAATGTGAAAATCTATAAAGATTCTCTTCATGGTTACATTACATAAGACAACTCACATTGAGAATATATGATGATGTTGCATGCATGGTACGAACATTAACGTATATAAACCTTTCATGCTGCTTTGTGTTTCATACCAAATCATATCATTGTTAATAACTCCAATGCCGAATCGTACTTTGTTTCAAAGAGTATACAAAATATTCCTTAAAATGATATCAATATTAAACAAAATACTAGATCGAGGTAAAGTTGGAAATAAAAAGTTGACATCGAGGCTGTTTTAGAGACACTATCATTGCTCTTACATCAAACTGTTCTCATTCTACTTCTTTATTTCTTTTTCGCCTTTTTCATTCTCTCACTAACAACTAATTATTTGATTATTAAAAGTTTTATTCTAATAATCTTGTAAACTTTTGTAATCTTTTATTATCAAAAAAACTTTTATTTTTCTCTGTGGAAGCATTTTGCCTAGTGGTCAATGGTTTAAAGGTTTCTATAAAAATCAATTTGTAATAAAATTAAAATTAAAATATAAATAATGATGTTGTAATTTTTGATTCAAAAATAATCTTCTTCCTTTTTTTTAGGCTTAGCTAATTAATTAATTAATTCGTTAGTGAAAGTGTGTTGCATTGCATTCACATTTAGTGCAGCCAATCACGTTTTTTCTGAATAATGAAATAATTTTTTTGGATAATGATGAAATTAAAATATTTGATAGCAATCGAAAGACAACATTACATGTTTGCATGCTTTGGCTCTTCAATCATTCTTTCGATTTTAAAGACCGGACAATATCATTCTAACAAATACACTCTCGAGTTCCCATTTCCACACTTTGTAATTTTTGCACTTGCTTTAATATAAACAAATTATATTTAAGATCAACATCGAATTTCTATAATTTTAAGGTGTGAATTTGGCCAACACAATTATGAAAACATTTGATTTTTATTTATTTGTCTAATGGTAACAACAAGTATGTTCAACTTGACAACTTCCATCAAGTAGTAGTACTATAACCTAATAAACATATCTCACTATCTTTTGTTATTGAATCTACTCACATCGGCCTAAACGTTTAAACAAACCAATGTGGATAAATCTTAAGAAAAATTAATCACAATTTTTAAAAAAATAATTAGAGTTTAAATATTATTTAATGAACGTGCTCTTGAATTTGGATGTTGGAGCGTATAAGTACTCCATATGCATGCATACTCCTAGATTTGTGGTCACATGAAATTTCTTGCTTTGTAAATCATTATGTCCAAAGTCCAATTGCTTGAGATTTATGAGATATTATATACACCTTCTCGTAAATAATTAAATAGTTGGAAGAAAAGGACAATGTACCCTTATATTAAAGAGAAATTGAACAACACATACGTACCAAAATTAATTCGACAAATGTATATCAAAAGAGTGTTAGTTTTCTTTGACACCATGGAACAAAAATGGCGTCAATAAATAATTGTTAAAATTAGCTAAGATTTCAAAATGTGTCAAGAGAGGTTTATAAGATTGAGAAAATCAAGATTTGAAGTTTTCAAAATTTCATCTTTCTAACCAAATCCAAGTTTACCCTTTTTGCACTAGTACAAATATTTCATTTTTCACATAACTATAAAGCTGCATCAAAATCTCGTCTCGTCTTTTCATTTAATCATTTAATATATAAAATTCCTCGAATAACCCTAATAAAAATACACAAATTGAACACCATTCCATGATCTCATCACTACTATTTATATCACCTTATGTGTAAACCCACATGTCCAAAACTTTATCAACACACAATTTTTATTTACTAATGCTTTCTTTAATTTTTGGGGAGTGAGTTGATTCATTAAATCTTTGGATCTTAGAGGTTCTCTAGGTTTTGTTAGAGAAGTGACTTACGTCTTTAATATGGGTTTGTTGAAAGATGTGTCAGTGACATGAAGAAGACGAACAACAACAATAAGCTTGCAATAAATGTTTTGCCTTCTTCTTCTTCTTCTCCATCACACAACACCTCACAAAAAGTGTTCTTCATTCTCTTCATCATAAAAGTGATCAATACGGTGAAAAAGAGGAGACTACCTCAGTGTCAATACAATGTCTTCTTGCTTGATCTTCATCACTTTCATTCTCTTACTTTGTCTCCTCTCATCTTCATTCTCTTCCTCTGCTTCTCCACAAAACTCCACATCCGAAAGTCAAACTCTCCGGCCTCAGAAAGAGATTCAAAAGCTTAAACTCATTCAAAAACGGCTCAAAATGATCAATAAACCTGCCATCAAAACCATTCAGGCAAAAACCAAACTCTGTTTATTTATTGCTAAGTTTCTTTCTCTTTACAATAATAACATTCTTGTAATATTTTCAGAGCTCAGATGGAGATATAATAGATTGTGTTCGATCTCATCACCAACCTGCTTTTGATCATCCTTTGTTAAAGGGACAAAGACCAATGGTACTACACTACACACATGCATTTCTTGTTCTTGTCATAATATTTCTACTTTCTCAATCTCAAAATCTTGAAAAAAATCATGTTTAGGATCCACCAGAGATGCCCAAAGAGTATAACCAAGAAAATGAATCACAAGAAAATTTTCAGCTATGGAGCTTAAACGGTGAGTTTTGCCCGGAAGGTTCGATTCCGATAAGAAGAACAACGGAGAAAGACATGTTAAGAGCAAGTTCAGTTCGTAGATTTGGTCGGAAAATTAGGCGTGTTCGAAGGGATTCAAGCAGTAACGACCACGAGGTAACGCATAATTATAAACTTATTTAAACAAAAAAAAAGTCAGAATGTTATTATACACTTTTTTTAATTAGTTAAATAACACAAAAAGAAGAGATATGGATAATACCAAAAACTACCTTTCTCGCAAATCTTTGCAATGCCATAAACAGAATTTTATTTGTCAGAGAGATTTAATTTAGAAATATTCTTTGTTGTAATCGAAAAAAGAAAAATAAAGATTATATTCTCTATAGTTTTCATTCATCTTTTGCTTTCTTTTCCCCCTCATTTTTAAAAATATGTAAATATTGATTTTGATTTTTGTAGCATGCGGTTGGATACGTATCGGGAAATCAATATTATGGAGCAAAAGCAAGTATAAACGTGTGGACGCCACGTGTCGCTAGTCAATACGAGTTTAGTTTATCTCAGATTTGGGTTATCGCCGGTTCTTTCGCCGACGATCTCAATACCATCGAAGCTGGTTGGCAGGCACGTGTCACCTTTTGACTTTTTATTTAAAAATATTTCATTCTCTATTTTATTTTACTAAAATAATTCAATTTGTAATTTCTCGTTTACTTAATTTAATATAATAAATTTTTTAGCATTATTAATTTTGTTGGACAGGTTAGCCCGGAGCTATACGGAGACACTAACCCAAGATTCTTTACATATTGGACGGTAAATAAAATTTTTAAATCTTTTAGTTTAAAACTTTTTATTTCTTCTATATATAGTTTATTGAAACTACTATGTTTATCTATATGTTTTGTGCAGTCGGATGCATACCAGGCAACAGGATGTTACAACCTATTGTGTTCTGGTTTTATTCAAACAAACAATCGAATCGCGATAGGAGCTGCGATTTCGCCTGTTTCGTCGTATAAAGGTGGACAATTTGATATAAGTTTATTGATATGGAAGGTAATTGATCTTCACCTACATATCTAAAACCATTTCAATTTCATTATATTACTTTGGTAAAATTGAAATTTTTTTCTCTTTTATAATCATTTTGATTGAGCTTATATTAATATACTATAGTTTGTTGGGTCCTTTATTTTGACTCTAAACCCATATAGGAGGGGCCTAAGTAGTAACGGCTTTATATGAGTTTTTTGAGCACTCAAGTGCCTACCTAATAATTATTGCATCTCATGCTAATTTAATAGAATTGTGTCTCCTTACAACTTTAACTTAATATATTTTGGAACATATTATATGTCTCCCTTAATTATATCAATCATACAGTATATAAACTATTCTTGATTAAAACCATGCACATGGATTATTCATCAATGCTTTACATGGCTCACACAACTTTTTTCATGTGTCTATAAGAAACTTTCATCTTTGATAATAATAGGATCCAAAGCATGGACATTGGTGGCTCCAGTTCGGGTCGGGTGCACTAGTCGGGTATTGGCCCGTGTCTTTGTTCACACACTTGAGGGAGCATGGGAACATGGTTCAGTTCGGCGGCGAGATCGTGAACACACGGCCTGATGGCTCACACACTTCGACACAAATGGGCAGTGGACATTTTGCTGGTGAAGGTTTTGGGAAATCATCTTACTTTAGGAATCTTCAGATGGTTGATTGGGATAATACTCTTATTCCAATATCTAATCTTAGAGTTATTGCTGATCATCCAAATTGTTATGACATAAGAGGAGGAGTAAACCGGGTTTGGGGTAATTATTTTTACTATGGAGGACCGGGCAAAAACTCGAAATGTCCGTAGAGAAATCATTAATGTTTTTGAGCATACGTAGATGAGATTTTTTGTGTAGAAAAGGAAAAGAAAATTGTATTGATAAATGTTATTAAATTTGTAAGAGAATATGAAGTGTTTACATGGAAGTGCATGCTGTTTTATACCACGTTTTTTTTTTCTATATTGCAACGAAAAACATTATTTAAAAAGAGTTGTTTGAAGGATTCTAAGATGTCCACGTCAGTGTAGAGTTGTCTTGCTAGTCTTCGACACAAGAAAAGGAATTTAAGCATATCTTCTCGCCATTAAGCGTTTTCACCTCCATAAAACCACATTATCATCTTTTTTTAGTTAGAGGAGTGAGACGTCTAAACCGTCGCCCCTTTCTGATTTTCTAAACCCTATTTGGCCATTTCGCTTTTCACCTCTCCACTCCGTCTCTTTCCGTTGCTCAACTTCTTCCGGCAATAAATGCTAATTGTTGTCTTTTTATGTCACTATTGTTCTCATCGTTTTACTATTTTTAATTTATTACTTTCTGCCCAATATACAAAAAATAAAATTATAAACATATTTCAAAATTATACTTAGAGTTATTTTTAGTAATTATTTTTTGGTTAGTATAATAATTTTTTTTTATGTCTAACGATCAAATCATATCATATATCACTGTTAACTTAATTATCACTATACTTTTAAGGTGACCTTTACATATATAAAAGAAAATTGTTTTGTTAATTTCTCACAACTTATGTTATCAAATTTTGAATTTCTTTTTGTCTCTCAAGAATTTACAATTATTACTTTTGTATATCGGAAATATATTATTTGTCAAATTTTATTGTATTAGAATCAATAAAATATTTTATAGTTTTGCATTAATTTTTTTTATTTTACTCACACAATTTAACTATATGTCTTAATTTGTTTAAAATGATCATTTTAATTAAATGCCTTTAATGTAAAAATTGAATTTTGTTGCGGTTGACAGTCTAGCGGGAGAAAAATAGTTCCTAATCATATATATTAGGACTCCGCGTTTACATCTTATATATTAATAGAGGAGACAGAGAGAGAAAATGAGATGAGAAAATCTTATGTGTCAATCAAAGAGGATCTTGAGGAAAAAATAACCAATAAAAAATTTCTACATAAAATACAAATCCAGTTTTAAAATAAAGAGATATTATCAATTAGTTTATTTCTAAAACAAAAATAA
>OVAN01006532.1:0-21139 GCA_900406275.1 Anastatica hierochuntica
CTATAATATTATTTAAAAATGATATATTTACTCTCAATTATAATATTATTTTTTAAAAAAACATTAAATCTGGTTGAACCGGTCGGACCACATCGACCAACGACCCAAAATATTATCCAGTACGACTGCCAGTTCGGTTTTAAAAAATATTAAATATTATACATATTTAATCATTTCAAAATTGTCTTTTTGTAATTGCTAATTAGTGAGTTTTTCTAAATATTTTTTAAAAGTTTTCAAAAACTTAAGGATAGTCATTCACTAATTAACTAAATTATTAGTTGAATTAATGGATTGAATAATGAAGTTGTTAAACGATATTTTAAGAAGCATAGTTAATATTAATATATCGGTCTAAAATTGTATAGATAGATAGATGATTGCATTAACATTATCACTAAAAACAATAGACTATGTCTCGGTTTTCAATTTAAGAAAATAAAATTAACATATTAGTCCCTCTGTTTCACAAAGAGTGTTATTTTGAAATTTTTCACACAAATTAAGAAAACTATTAATAAGTCTTTTTGGTCATTCATTAATACATTAAAAAAATTTGTCTCTCCAATTAATACATTCAAATAATAAGGTTAAAAATCAATTTTATTTATAAATTTAGATTGAAATATAAAACGAAACTCTTTCTGAAAAAACCTTAACTTAAAAAGACACTCTTTGTGACAAGGAATAATCATTAAGTTCGGAAATCTTTTGAATTTTACGATAGTGATTTCAGTCAAAAGCATATTCTCTCACAATAAATTATCTCATTTAAATTTTTTGTTTATAAATATGCATTAAAAGTGTAAAACGATACATTTTATAAAAACAAAACTAAAATCTCAAAAAGACACTCTTTGTAAACGGAGGGAGTATTAAATTAAAAAAACTATAATTTTAAAATTGTGCTTTCAGTTAAAGTATACTCTCTCACATCAAATTATCTTATTTAAAAAATCTTTTACATTTAATTATTTTATATAAAACATATTTATAAATAGTATATGGAAACAAGTGAGTAAAATTTTTTTGTTACTAAAATACATAAAATAACGGTCATTAATAACTTCGATAAATCTGTTAATATTAAATATTAAAGACCTAGGAAAGTAAAACATAAAATACAAATTAAAATAAATAGTTAGCAATTGCATGCTATAATGCATTAATGGATATTGTTACTACGTAATATAAATGATTTAATGGATTGTTGAATTAATTTTTTGTTATATTTACCGAACAACTTTGTAAATTCATCTCCATTCTATTTTTTTGAAAGTTATATGGTAATTATATTATTTTCGTTTGAGAGAAAATTAGAATAATAAAAAATAGTAATCTTAAATAAATTTTTTTTTGAATATTAATTTAGTTAAAAATTGTATAAAATAATTGATATATATANAATGGATTGTTGAATTAATTTTTTGTTATATTTACCGAACAACTTTGTAAATTCATCTTCATTCTATTTTTTTTGAAAGTTATATGGTAATTATATTATTTTCGTTTGAGAGAAAATTAGAATAATAAAAAATAGTAATCTCAAATAAAATATTTTTTGAATATTAATTTAGTTAAAAATTGTATAAAATAAATGATATATATAGAAGTCAAAATCTTAAATAAAATAAAATTATTGATCTTAGTTGTATAATGCACTCTACAATTTTCCAAAAAATAGTGATTCATTCGTTTCAATCTCCTTCTTTCATGAGTTTCAGATATTTTCCTCTTTTCTTCAATCTCAATCTTCAATGAATTCTCTGCTAAGAAAATTGTCATACACTTTTTATTGAGCAAAGATTGATCGCTACCGAAAAAAGTTGGTCATCCTTTTTCAATCTTGCTGGAATATTTCTTCAAAGTCATATGTTCATCGAAGTGTATCCATCACACAATCATTGGTAAACGTAGTCACTTCGATTTCTTATATGTTGTTCTCCATATTATACGTTATATGTTATTTTAAATTTGCTCATATCTTCTACATTAATGTTTAAAAATAATAAAATTTATTTTAAAGATTTATATATATAAGTAATCTGAAGATTTAATTTAATATTTTCTAAATGAAAAATTAAATCATAATTATTTGCTCTAAAAATAAAAAAAAATACACAAACAAAAATTGTCAAAAATTATTTCTTTTATATAAGATTTACGCATATTGTAGAAAAGAGTTTTATAAATTTTAAATAAAATTTATATCTTTAAAAAGCTACAATACCCATGATTTTTTGTCAATAATTCACCATAAATTATCAAACAATATATACAAATTATCATAAATTGTACTGTTACAAAAGAAACCAAGATCAACTAAAGAACTCTTTAATTTAAAGATCGACTACAATTAAAAAAAACGTTTTGTTAGAAAAAATTTATTAAATTTTTCGTCAGTAATAAACCGCGCGTAGCGCGGTCAATCCCCTAGTACTAATTAAGAGAGGCTAATTGTGACTTGAGAAGAGTGCCAAGTCTGAAAATTTAAGCACCCTCTTGCGCCAGCCTCCAACACCTCCCTGTCTGCAAAACAAAAGTTGCGTAGTCTCGATTGTTCTTAACCCAACTCCATGCCGTTTTGACCCACTTCTCCCAATTCCAACTGCTAAACAACTCTTTAAACTAGCCACGTCATATCTCTAAGAAACTCCAAATGTTCGATATATAAAAAGATTTTTTTTTATAATATTTATTGTGCACGGGCTAAATATAATAACCAATTTTTCCAAATCAAACCATCTCTTAAATTCTCTAACCTTCCATCTTCCAAAAACTGAACCTCATTAATTAATTTTCTCCTTTTCTCTTCTTCCAAATCCATAAGAACAATTTATAAAAAAGAAGCTTCCCGAGAAACCAAAAAACGTCGTATCATCTTCATCTTCTTCTTCTCTCAAAATCTCCTCTTCCATCCCCGTCGATTTTCACCATTTACTTCGCTCTCCTCCTCAACCTTTTTCATCAAACCGGTTTAAAACTCGCTATCTCTCTCTTGGAGTTTTTTTACCGAATCTTTTCTTTTTGGGCAGAGATCTAATGATGGATAACAACAACATCACCACCTTGGAACAAACTACACGATTAATCAAACCACCGGCTACCTATGACGGCTTAAACACCACCGCTAATTATCTATGATGAAGAAATGTGAATCGTGGAAACAAACTATAGAATCGATAGTGTAAAGAAATGTTGATGAAGTGGAGGAAGCTAAGTGGAGGTGAGATGTAATTTGTTAAGAATTGAAAAGGAGATTGCGCTGAAGAAAAAGGAGAGGACTACTGGAGGAAGAAGAAACGTAACGGACGCTGTGATCTGCTGTTCATACTATTATCTCTGTAAGTCAAGTCTTGATTTGGTTAAGAGTGTTGTGTTTTGACTGTGAGTGTTTGAGTTTGAAGCTGTTTTACTGTTGTTGGTTTGATCTAGGGGAAGCAGAGAATCTCGGGAGGGAAGAAAGAGACCAAGGTTATAGAAGATGAGATAAGCTATATGGTTGAGACACTTGATGAATTAAAGTCTCCAAAAGTTAAGGACATGGAAGTTAGGAACTGTAGACATAATTTTGACAAGCAAGCTTCTGTTTTAAGAAGAGAGCTAGAGAAATTGGATGAAAGAGCTTCCGAACAGGTTTGTATTAAAGGGATTCAGAAATGGCAGAAGCTACCTTCTTGGTCCATTCTGATCACAGAGTTCTTAGGAACAATAGCATCAATGTGAGTGACACAATTCAATATTAATGGCCTTAGTCTCTTTCCATAATTGTGGTTTCTGTGATTATGTTGCAGATAGATACATTGAGTAGTAAAAGGGAGGGATTATCGAGAGGGGTTTATTGGTAAGAATGGAGAAAGAATATGGATCGAGTCTCTTCTATACACCTTGGCTACACCTTCAAGTTCAATATCTTTAAGAAGCATCTAGACAAAACATGTATGATAAGGTAAATTGGTGAGAAAGCTCTCTCTCTCTCTCTCTCTCTCTCTAGATATATATTGAGCTCAAATGAAGTTGTTAAGATCAAATTTACCTTTTCAAAGGCAATTAAAGCACACATTGAAAAGAAAAGTGTTTTGCATAGGCCGACGGTTGGAGCCTCACCCTGAAACGATTGTCGAACCTTTGCTGGAGCTTATCGGCGATGATAATCCTTCCAAAAGAGTAGAGTGATGTAGAATCACAAGAAGAAGAGGAAGAGGTTCTGGAGAAGAAGGTTGGAGTAGATAACTCCACAACAGCAGAAGCCATGGCCATGGGACTGTGTATCTATTTGGACCTTTATAAGGTTTTTCGTCGTTTGGTTTCTTTAAAAAAATCCTTACCACACAGACCCGACGCAAAGCCAACTTTTTTTCATCAAAGCTGTAAGCTTTTTATATATTTTCTTCTTCATTCATACTACTCTTCTTGACTTTCTTTAACATTTATTCTCCCTTCTTCTTTTTTTTGTCTTTTGGTCTTTTTAGCTCTTTCTTCTGTGTCATAAATCCTAAGCTCTATCGTTTTGGAAAATTAGACTACAACTCACGCCTTTTCAGGTCTTCTCTTCTTTTTTGTAAGTATTTTTCTTCGCATTCATCTGGTAAAAATTCTATCTTGTTTAGGTCATTGAAATTTTTGTATTCTTATTTTGATTCTGAGGAATTACAAGTTTGAAACATTAAATTTTCATGTGACTATTTATGTTTTGAAACATTAAACCAAGGAAGAAGGACTTGAGTTACACGAAGACATGAAATTGGTTAGATCTTTTGGAGACATGTGTGCATATGAAACGTGTGGCTTTGTTCACTTGCATAATGAGAAACTCAACAAATTTGAAACGTAAATCAGCACATTTCCATCGTTGATGTTTGCAACTATCTTCAATATAGGATGGGCAGCTACTCAGCTTTCCACATGTATAATAATCATCTCTTTTTCCGTTCCATCTTTTTAAGGTTATAATCTCCACTTCATCAGATGAGATATTAATCTCGCATAATTCTGATATTTCCTTAGGGCTATGGTCATCCGCATTAGATTGAATGTAACAAGTAGAGTACCACTAATAAGCTCCCGTGACGCGTTTAACATTGTAAGGTATTATTTTGCGAGAACTATACTAATTAATAAAAGTAGTATTTTGCGAGAACTATAATTGCTATAAAGGAAAAATAGACTTCTCATAACCGATACAAATGATTATTATTAGTACAAAACTTAAACATAAGGAAGTATATAAAACATAGATGTGTTAGGTTTTGGGTTTTGTGACTTTAGCTTCTAACACAAGTTATTTGAGCAACAAAGGCAAGATGGCGTTTGGTGCATGCCTATCTACCAAATAACCAATAGAAACTAAACACACACCTCATACTACTGACCAACTCATTTACCACAAGAGAAATGATAAACTAAAATTTTTAAGAAAAGATTGTAGGTAAATATTCATAATTATACATAAAATGATTATATATGAGTTTACATAAGGAATGATATATAATTGTACTCGAATGTCTTCATTCTTTATCTTAAAAACTAGAAACTTTATGCACGAAAATACTAAGATATAATCAACTAAAACTAACTGCTAAAATTTTCATTGGGAGAAATTAAAAATAAGAAAAAAACATAAAAAACTTATAGTCTGATAATTCTTTTGAATATCATTGTCATCAATTTGAAATAATAATTTCATATTTTAAAATTGGTTATAATTAAATTCCGCATTTGAAATATCATTTCAAAAGGGAATTTTTACTAATTACCAGAATATTTTACTAAGTGCAAGAAGCAACGTATCTTCAAAAGGGAATGTCTCAATAACTTGTCCAAGCTTATATCTATCTATAAACTAAAAGCTAAAATTAGTTGACTCAAAGAAACACATAAAAGAAAAAGAGGACAACCATAACAAAAATGGGGGTTCAATTAACCAGTGCCAATAATCTTATTATTATTACAAAAATGAAGGTTCACGCGTTGCACGAATAAAATTATATATCATTCTAATTTATTATTTTATTTTATTTATTTTTTTTAATTTTATGTATATTTTCTTTAATTGAATGTTTTGCTACTCAACTTAATAAATATTGATAAGATCATCTATTAAATTTATTTTTCTCAAAATAATGATTAATATCATTGTGATTATACACTCCTGTAGAAAATACTAAAACTATTGTTGCTATAATATTTGATACATTTAAAATTATTTTAGATATCTTTCACACTAATGTTATATATTTAGATAGAGATTTCTCTACCAGCAATTTTTAGTATGATGTAAAATTGTGTCTCCACTTGTGAGATAGTTCAAATAAATGACTTGTTCTATACTTATATTCTTGAGAGTTAGGTAACATTAAAGGGTTGTAACCATTATATTTATTTATTTATTTTTACATGTGTCATACCATTACACTGTATCAAAATTTTAAAAAAAATTGGTTTCAGAAAAATTTAAAAGTAACCTAAATTTACATTTATGATACATAAAACAAAGAATAATTACAAACATGTTGTCTTATATTTCATAATAATTTTTGTTTAGAATTCTCTCATATTTTTGGAATAAACATATGTTATCCTATTTTTCACTTAGATTTTCAATCTTTCAATATAATTTAACCACACTATAGTTTAAATTATTTTTTCTGGTTCTATTATTTAATACAGTTTCTTAAGAAATATGTTGGAACTTCATTCCCACTCGTTATTTTAGTTTATTTTTTTAGTTTTAAAGAAATATTTTTGATAATAATTTTAGTGATGTCTTTAATATCATTTATTTATCTTTTATTTTTTGAAAATCTTAGCAACATTTCAAAATAAGTAAATCTTTTTTTCGTCAATGGCTCAACGCATTCATAAATCACGACAATTCAAATTAAATAAGTCTTAAATAGATTTTTAGATAAATTTATATTTTGGTTTTACTTATAAAATTACCACATTTGTATTCATTACTATTATAATTTATCCAATGGACATGATAACAAATATGTTAAAATACAAATAACAATCTATCACCCGTAAAATGTTTTAATTTAAATAAGATAAATTCAAAATACCTTTTTGCTTAAAATCAGTTAGTTTAGTAGTTATAAATTTTTTTATTTTTTACCCAATAATATAATTTCTCTTCTTTCTTTAAATGAACTTTTTCATATATATATATATATATTATAATAAAAATATAACACCAAATATTTATGAGCATCTATTGAATGAGTATATTAAATATAATTTAATGTTTTTTTTAGGTGGACATCCTATATGAAGAAAAAACTCTCTAATTATATATTATTTTTGATTTATTACGATTCAAATTATGCAGTTAGAATAAACAATTAGATTATTTGTCTTGATATTTTTTCATTATATTATTTTAATCTACATAATTTGGTAAACCTAACTTTTGCTTAACTAGAGTTTATGCTCGCGCAGGCACATGTTTTTGAAAATTGGTTTACAATGTCTAATTTTTTGTTTTAAATGTTTGATAAAAATATCTTTGTAGATTAATATTTTATGGTTAAGTTTGTAGTTAAATCAATTATTACCACAAGAAATGGACATTCATACTCATATAAAGCTTTAAAAAATAGGAGTACTTCAGAGGCGATTTTCAAGCTGACAGTTTTTACTTTGGCGCAACCGCTGCTTTTTTTTTTCCTCCGTGAGAATGTTTTACCGGTTTTTGGTGGTTATTACAGGAATGGGTAGTTGGCTGGAAGCTTCTCTCCTCATAACTGCAAGTCTAATTTCTTTATTTAAACCCTGAATCTATTCTAAGTTCCTTCGAGAGGGACGATTGTGTGGAATCAAACACTTTTGAGTCACCCAACAATGTCCGGTTACATAAGAATATAGATGCAGAACATCACCTTGGGAATATATGATGCTTTTGTCAAATTACCCTAGTATTTGTGTGATGAGGCTACATAGGAAAATCAATTCTCTCTCATGGTCAAACGGGTGAATCCAAGGAGCCAAAACCTCCATGCAATGATTGTGGTGCTGTCGAAGGTCTGGGGAGTATGTGACGAAGTCAAAGGAAGGATTGTTGAAAACAACAAAGTGCAATTCATGTTCCAATCAGAGGAGACTTTGGCCTCGGTGATGCATAGAGGCTCTTGGTATTTCAATGATTAGATGTGCACAATAGAAAGGTGGACTTCACTCTTGATGGATGATGACCATATTACGTTCCCTTCTGGGTTCAAGTATGTGGAATCCCACTGTAGTATCTTACACTGCGAAAGGTGCTTCGAATTGGAAGTGAAATGGGTAACTTCCAGGAAACTGACTTTGTGGCTGTGGGTCAACATGTGAACTACATTCGGGTTAATCTTCTCTGCAACATCAACGAACCCCTTCGCTTCCACCGCATCTTTCAGTTCACGAAGGAAATGGCTATTTTGAAGTTTCAATAAGAGAAACAACGATGTTTCTGCACATTATGTGGAACTATAACACATGATTTCCCGGAGTGCCTATACAATGACAACAACAACCCACCAGAGAACCTGATGATGACGATGATGGTGGCCCATCTTCACAACAACCTATGGAAGATACTAACAGAGCACATGAAGAAGTCAAGCCTCAACATGACCAGGAGAGGGAACCAAAAGTAGGGACAAAATCGGCATCAAAGAAACAAAAATCTGTGGAGCCTCTTGATGCAATTTCAATTCTATTCTATGATTTGAAATAGGTTTTCGCGGCTGAGGAGTTGGAAGAGTGTGTAAACAAGATGAGGTGGATTCAATCAGGTGCTACCGAGATCTGTCACTGGGTAGATCAGACCATTTGTGCAAGTACCTCTCGGACTGATGATTAACGTCGAGCACAAGAAAAATAAAACAGTAACCGAACGGGTACGACTGGCCGGAAACAACCAAAATTGAGATGAATGTAGCATTTTGAAACTGTCGGGGTATGAAAGGGTCCCTAGTGATTTGACGTCTAAACGAGATAAAGGAAACTTATGCCCCAGACCTACTCTTTCTTGTGGAAACGAATAACTCAGCAGTAAGACGTCAAAGCAGGGGAATGCCCAGAAGTAGGAAGCCAGACGATGTTGCGTAAGCGAAAGCCAGAAGTCAGACAACCCTGCTTAGCCAGAAATCGGAAGCCAACCGACCGCCGAATCTTGCTTGTTTTTACCATTTAAATTAGCAAATAATGATGTGTATTCTGTATATTAAGATGCATATATTTTTTAGATAATCATGATATATCCACTTCGTGGAGGGATAATCATGAACTCCATGTATAAATATAAAGCTTAAGGGCGAAACGTGGGGACACGAAACCCTAGACTAAGAAATCAATACAACACTTGTTCTCTCGCCATTATCGATCTTAAAGCTTAGAACAACTTAAAACTACCTTTGCAATACATTCATTGACCTCCAGATTCTGAGTGCTACAAAGAACGACCAAAATCACCCGTAATAGCTGGCGCTAGAAGGAGGGGGGCTTTCAAAAAACAGCTACACGACGATGGTTGGAGATAATCATGAATCAACAAACATCATGTCAGGACGAACATAGCTCACCTACGAGGAGATGCGATATCAACTAGAAACTTTTCAAAAGAGATTAGGAGAGATGGAGCATCTTCGAAGGGATCAAACTCCAACTGGAGCTGATGTCGTAACTGCGGAGCTTCAGGCCTTGAGATAGCAAATGGAAGCTCATGCCAAAACACTCTAGGAGAATACACAACATTTGCAGCAACTGGAGCTGGAGAACGAGAATCTCAGAGAGAAAAACTCGGCTTTGACAGCAAATCAAGCAACAAATCAAAGGTTCAGGGTCCACGTGGCCCGGATGCCAACTCTGAAAACTCCTCCTATCAATAACTCTGGAGAAAGAGGAAACCCAGCAGTAACGGGAGCCCAGGAGGACCAAAACCTTGCTTAAGAGCAAGAAGACCTTATGGACGTAGGAGAGCCGTAGGCCGCAAGTCTCGTCCCACTCTCTGATGAGGCCAGAAGACTGGAGCAGATTTTCTCCAGCAAGTTCGAGGTGCTGCAGTCGGTGATCGAACGACTTCCAGGTTTTTCACCTCCTCTGAGGAAAAGTGCCCTAAGCTCTTATTCGAACACTCCTTTCTCAGAAGAGATCGCACTCACCGACATGCCAAAGAAGTTCACCTTCCCATTCATTAAGCCGTACGAGGTGACTTCCGACCCGAACAACCATATCGCACATTACAAGCAGAAGATGCTTACTATGCAGTCTAGAAGGAGCACAAAGAAACCGCCATGTGCAAGGGATCTAGTTCCAGCCTGACGGGAGCCGCCTTGTAATGGTTCATATCGGTTCCAACTGGAACCATAAGATCTTTTGCTCATCTGACTAACCTGTTTGTGGAGCAATTTGCTAGCAGCAAAGTGAATCCCAAGTCCTTTGATGACCTTTATGAGATCAGGCAGTGTAAGGCAGAGCCACTCAGGAGCTACCTTCACCGTTTTAACAACCAGAAGGTCACAATCCCAAACTGCAGTGTGTTGCCACTACAATTTCTGCCTTCAAGAGAGGACTTCTGCCTGATGGTGATATGTATAAGGAGCTCACTAAATATCAATGCAGAACGATGGAAGACGTGCTCTCGCACGCCCAGGCGCAAATCAAGTGGGAAGAAGATCTACTTGCCAGGCAATAATCTCGGGTCATGAGGACCGAGAAGACGACCAGAGAAGACAAGCCTTACCAAAGACCTGCCAGAGAGGATGGACAGAAGGGAGACAAAGGACCCAAGCCTCTGGGTAAGCCGGACGACAACAGATTCCTGCCGGTACATACTTAGTCGGACGTATCCAACCTATCAATATCGAGCGCGGAGCTGATAGGAGTTCTGAAGGAGATAGGAGGCCAAGTCAAATGGCCCCAGAACATGAGGTCACCCGGCCATCGCCGGAATCCGAACAAATGGTGCGACTTCCACAATGACCACAACCACAAAATGGAGGATTGCATATCCTTAAGAATAGAAGTCAACGACCTTCTCAAGAAGGGACACCTACGAGAATTCCTCTCCAAAAAAGTGAAGGAGATGCTGGATAATCAGGAAGAAGGAGTCCCAGTAGGCCGTCAAGCGCTTGATTCCCCTAAGGCATGATAGGGTGATCAATGTCATATCCCGAGGATCGAAGATAAGTGGCATTACACATGCCGTAACGAAGAAAAGCACAAGGCTTGCGAAAAAAATCATGGCACCCCGGAAGTCAAGCGTCAGAATCTTAGCCAAGAAGTCATAAGTTTCATGGCTGGGGGACAAGTTGGGATCCTGACTCCACACCACGACGCATTGGTTGTTTCATTCTCAATGGCGAATTGTTTGGTGAAGAGGGTACTCATCGATAATGGAAGCTCTACGAACATACTCTTCCTGGGAGCGTACACAGACTTGGGCCTAACCCATGAAGCCTTAACCAAAAAGACCACACCGTTGGTTGGCATTAGCGGTGAGGTCAAGCAACCCATTGGAGAGATAGCACTCCCAGTTTGTGCTGGAGGAGTCAACATGTCCACTAAGTTTTGCGTCATAGACTGTCCCTCCACCTACACTATGATCATGGGCAGACCCTGGATACACGAGATGAGAGCTGTGCCGTCAACTCTGCACCAAGTACTCAAATTCCCAACCCCATGGCGGGTCAGGGAGATCAAGGGTGATCAAGAGAATGCTCGATCGTGCTACCAAACCACTTTGACGGGAAAGACAGCTCCCTTGTAAAAGTTACATAAACCACTTCTTGCAATGCACACTAAGGAGCTGGAAGTGGAACAGTTGGACGACGTACCTTTGGTACCTTGAGAACTAGGCAGAAATCTCAAAGTAGGGGCAAGATTGCAAGAAGGCCTATGACAGAGGCTGATAGAATTCTTGAGGTCCAATGCCGATTGCTTTGCATTGTCCCACGTGGATATGCCAGGGATAGACCCAAAAGTCATAATGCATAAGTTGCAGGTGGACCCCAAATACCCAGATATCAAGAAAAAAAGGAGGAAGTTCGACCTGAACGAGACGCGATCATCAATGATGAGGTCAAGAATCTCCTTGCGGGCGGGTTCATTAGGGAGGTCCACTACCCGGACTGGCTGGCAAACGTCATCGTGGTCCTTAAGAAGAATGGCAAGTGGAGAGTCTACATTGATTTTACGGATCTAAACAAATCCTGCCCACGCCACAGTTGGACACTAGTTGATGAGCTTTATGGATGCCTTTTCCAGGTACAATCAAATACTCATGCATCCAGACGACCAGGAAAAGACGTCCTTCATGAATTGCCGTGGAATCTACTGCTACAAGGTGATGCCTTTTGGATTGAAGAATGCGGGATCTACCTATCAGAGGCTAGTCAACATGATGTTCGCAGACCAAATTGGCCAAACCATGGAAGTCTATATAGACGACATGCTGGTCAAGTCCTTGGATGCGGAAGACCACATAGCCCACTTGCAACAAGCCTTCTCTACCTTGAGGAAGTAAAATATGAAGCTCAACCCCTCTAAGTGCTCATTCAGAGTAAGCTCCAGGAAAATTTTGTTGTACATAGTTACATATAGGGGCATTGAAGCGAATCCGGAGCAAATCAGGGCGATTCAGGCAACCCCTTCACCCAAGACTCCACGAGACGTCTAGAAGCTTACCGGAAGAATGGCGGCCTTGAGTAGATTCATATCCAGGTTGTCCGACAAATCGCATGCATTCTTTAAACCCCTTAAGTTCACAGGGATATTTGAATGGAACCAAGAGGCCGAAGACGCCCTAGTCAAGCTCAAGGAATATCTCACAATGCCACCTCTTCTCTCAAAGCCCCAAGACGGAGAGCCTCAACTCCTGTACCTGGCTGTCTTATAGCATGCCGTAAGTGCCGTCTTGGTTAGAGAAGAAGGAAACAAGCAACGTCTGGTGTACTATGTAAGCAAGTCGCTCCTGGATACCAAGACTCGCTATAGTCACCTGGAAAAGCTGGCTCTCGCCTTGGTCGTCTCGGCCAGGAAGCTTCGTCCCTACTTCCACGCACATCCGGTGATAGTCGTCATATCTTTCCTTATCTAGTCAGTACTCCACAAGCCAGAAGTATCCAGAAGATTAGCCAAATGGGCAGTGGAACTAGGCAAGTACGACGTGATCTTCCGCCCTGTCATGGCGATCAAATCATAGGTCCTGCCACGACTTTGTAGCAGACTTCTCCCCGCCAATGGTACCAGGGGCAAAAGAAGAGGTTAGGATCCAACATGAAATTAAAAGCGAAGAAGAATGGGAACTTTATGTAGACGGATCCAACAACATACGAGGGGAAAGTGTAGGCCTCATGCTCATCTCACCAAGAGGAGAAGTGGTATCAAGAGCAGTAAGATGAAAATTTAGAGCCGCCAACAATGAAAGTGAGTATGAATCTTTAATTGCAGGACTCAGCTTTACAAAAGACTTGGGAATAGAAAACCTACAAGTTTACAGTGATTCCCAATTGATCGTAAACCAGACGCAAGGTGACTACCAAGAAAAGATGCTAGCATGACCAAGTACCTGGCCATAGCCAGGAAGCTCATCGATTCGTTCAAAGCATGCAAACTCACACAGATCTCGAGGGAGCAAAATTTGCATGCGGACGCCCTGGTCAACCTGGCCTCAGCCCTAAAAACTGTAGAGCCAACTAGCATACCTTTGCTGGTTCTCCAATGGTCGGCTACTGACGAGGACGCTAAAGGGCCTCAAGTCTCCAACATCGAAGAAAAGGAAACTTGGATGGTGCCCATTATTTTCTACCTAAAGGATGACGTCCTGCCCAATGTAAGGAGTGAATGCCCTAAGATCAAAAGGCAAACATCACGCTATTGCCTGATTCACGGAAAACTTTACAGAAGGTCTTTCTCGGGTCCATACCTCAAATGCGTAAAGGAGGTCTTTCTCTTGTCTCATAGCTTGGTACTAAGAGACAAGAGGGCAGGTTACTATTGGGCTACAATGGCCCATGACACCCTCCAGATGGCAAAATACTGTGACAAATGCCAAAAGTACGCGCAAGTATCCAATTACCCCCAGAAAACCTCAAATCCGTGAGCTCTCCATGTCCATTCATGAAGTGGGGAATGAACATCGTAGAAAAATTCCCGACAGCTCCTGGCCAGCTGGAGTACCTTTTGGTAATCACGGACTACTTCTCTAAGTGGGTGGATGTAGAAGCCTTGAGCAAGATTATAAATGTCCAAACCAAGAGGTTCTTCTGGAAGAACGTGATAAAACGATTCAAAATGCTTTGAGAGATAGTCATACAAAATGGCCCAAAATTCACAAGCAAAAACTTCAAGAAGTTTTGCGAAGACTAGGGCATAGAACTAAGCTTTGCAACTTCGAGACATCCACAATCCAATGGGCAAGCCGAGTCTACTAACAAGACAATAGTCAATCTTTTGAGAAAGAGGCTAGACGACACCAAAGGCAACTGGGTCGAAGAACTTCTAGCTACCCTATGGGCATGTCGAACCAGCATCAAGACTTCAATAGGGGAAACACCTTTCTCCCTGGTCTACGGAATAGAGGCGGTGTCTCCCGCCAAAGTCAGCGTCCCTACGGCTAGGTCAGAGCTTCTAACCCTAAAAGAGAATGAAGAACTGATGGCTTTGTCCCTGGATCTCCTTGACAAAAAAAGGGAAGCCATAAGAATCCGAAACTGGAAGTACCAAGAGGAAGTGGCTCGCAGATACAACAAGAAGGTACAAACCCGGACGTTCCAACAAGGAGAATTGGTGTTGCGCCGAGTCTTTGACATTACTAGGGACAAGGCCGCGGGTAAGCTGGCGCCTGGTTGGGAACGACCGTACCATATAGTGGAAGTCAAAGGAGCAGGGGCATACAAGTTTTAAGACAGGTACGAAAAACTACAGCCAAATAGCTGGAACACGTTACACCTAAAGTCTTATTTCTTCTAAAAGAATGCCCCTAACCCGGACAACCATACCCCAGATACATTTTTCTGCTTTGGATTTTTTAATTTCTTTTACATATTTTTTATGTAATCACGATACGTATAAGGACGGATACCAATCAATAAAACTCTGCTTGAACAAGGGAAAATACCCGAAAGAAAGCAAAAGACAAAAATTGCTTATTCTGCTTAACAGAGAGTGACTAACCGAAAAGCAGAGTGCTGAGCAGAAAGCAAAACCAACTTAACCTTGCTTACCAGGTCACAATAAACGCAAAAGCTATGTGACCTGAGCACAGGAGCATCACCTATACATACTTAGCTAGATGTGGAAAGTAGAAGAAAAGTCTAGCACTTAGATCCCTTTGCGGGGGAGGTCCATACCAGCAAACCCAATAAGACTGATAGTGGCTTCACTGCAGGAAGCTTAATGTAGCAAAGAAAAACAGCTATTTTCAGATAGCTGAATGCCAACAAGCTAGTGGTTACCTCCTTGTAACATAATGCCAACAAGCCAAAAGATGCCTCCGGGTATCAAGAGGCCAAAAACGCAAGCTAGTGGTTACCTCCGGGTAGCAGAATGCCAAAAAGCCAAAAGATACCTCAGGGTATCAAGAGGCCAAAAATGAGTCTTGGGAACCTAAGCATTGTCTAAGGACAAGAAGCACAAATCTATCAAAAAAAGAGAGATAATGAGATTATCCCAACTTGGAACTCAAAAACTCTCGCAAGTCACGACAAAGGCTAGAGGCCAATATGCCAGAAGTCAAACAGCCGGAATATCGATAAAAGGCTAGAGGCCAATATGCCAGAAGTCAAACAGACGGAATATCGATAAAATACTAGAGGCCAATATGCCAGAAGTCAAACAACAGGAATATCGATAAGAGGACAAAGGTTAGAAAGCCGAAAGTCGAGGCGATCAAGATGCAGAGGCCAGAGGCTTATAGCAAGAAGTACGTAAGTCAAGACGCAAAGGGCAGAAGCTTATAGCCAGAAGCCAGCTGGCCAAGATGCCAATGGTAAATAACTCGCCAAAGCATTGGCCATGAATGTCATCTCAAAATCCAAGTCAAAAAACTGTTAAGGCAGAAAGACAACAGAGAACTAGAAAAATATTCATAGAAGGCCACGAAGGGTCGAAATACGAGTTTTGAGCCCCGAAGGGCAAACAGAAAGAAGGCCTAGAAGGCCACCAAAGAGTTAAGGCCGCAAAGGCCATGAAAAGTCATTACAAAGCCCACAAGGGGCAGAAGTAAGCCCACACAGGGGCATATCATCATCAACAAAAAAAGATAATAAATCCCACAAGGGGAGAGCAACTTGATTCTTGGTTCCGGGTCTGGAGGCTAGGCCGCTAGAGGATCAGGAGAGGTAGATTTCTCGACATTTGGCGCAGAGTCCGCTGGGGGTATAGAAGCCAAGGCAAGAAGAATCTCCGGTTCATCTTCAAAGGTGGGAGTTTTGAGGCCATTCTCTTCCGCCTCCGCAATCACCACCATCTTATAGTTCTCAAACTCCTCCTGAAAGTTCCAAGACTTGGCCTCACCCTTAAGGTAGTCCCAAACCATCTCCCAACGCCCCATGATCCTGTCACCGCTGACGGCCATGGACATCTCCTCCATGAAGGTGGCCAGCAGGGCGTCTAGGTTGCCAAGCTCTTCTTCCAGCTTTACCTTCTCCTTAGTTAGGCTAAGGACCTTCTCTGCTGCCTTCTCCTTCTCCGATTCCAGCCCCCAGAGTTATTTCTTCATCTCCCTCAGCTCCTTCTCCAAGCCAGTAGACTTGTCCATCTCTGCCTTTAGTTTGGTGAGGTAGTCCTCCACCTGGGCCTTCCCTGAAGAGATAACCTCTGTGGCAATCAGATCCTTGGCATGGAAGAGCAATACAGCTAGCTGAACAGCAAAGAGGAGGAAGGTTGGACAGAAGAAAAGGAAACACTCAAATGTCAGCCAAAAGCCAAAGGTAAATCAGTTACCTTGATCATTCCCTTCTGGACATGGTCGAAGATGCCCAGATTATCAGAGCTAGGAGGATTAGAAGGAGGTGCAGGGAAGACGGAGCTCTGTAGGTGCCCTAGGGCACCATCAAGATCGCGGATAGAGGAGGAGGACTGCTTGGCCGAAAGATCCTTCTACTTTTTGCAGGAGGCAGTGGCTCTCTGGGTCCTCTTCCTCTTGGACCCAGCAGAGGGAGACTCCGAGATCTCCACCACTTTTGGAGCCTTGCTCCCAGACGCCAACTTTGTCTTCCTCGCCGCCTGAGCCTTTTGAAAATCCTCCAATGCGTTAGACCCAGATCTTGACATATTCCCTGCAAAATGGTAAAAGGTCAGCCAAGAAGTTAGTCAAAATGGGGATAGAAAACTGAAGTAAAAGAAGAAAGAGACAAACCTCTGATACTACTCTGGTTCAATGCTTCCTCACTTAGCAAAAACGGGATGCTCCTTTCTTTAATAGAGATCTCTAAAGCTTCCTCAGCTTTCTCCTTGCCTTCCTCCAATTTCTCTGTAGACACTCCTGTAAAAACGAAAGGCCAAGAAGGTTAATGACAAAGCTAGAAGCAATAAAAAGAAAAGCGTCGTAAACCTACAAGTGAATTTCCAAAGAGTAGAGAATCCAGGAGACGTCCCGAGTCTCATAAAAAAACTTTTGAGCCCAATGCTTGTGAAAGCCACCCTTTTCCTCTCCTCCTTTTCCAACTCCAGCATCAAAGGAGCACCGGCTCGAGGGCGAAAGTAATATCTGCCTTCTCCCGGAAGAACATGGGTGAAGTAATAGGAGTAGAGAAGCTCGTTAATGCCAAGATCCTGCCCATGGAAAACGTTAAGCACTTGGACGGCGGTAAGGATCCTCCAAGAAGGTGGGTTTTGCTGGGAAGGACAGATGTTGAAGTGTTCCGAGACTTTCCTCACCAGGGCCGGTATTGTACCCCTGACTGCAGCCTTGAAATAGCGTTCATACACTGCTATCTCGTCTCCTGGGCATTCAGAAGCCCTCTCGTCCTCCCCAGGCACCCTCAAATGGACATATTCTCCAATGGAATACTACTACCGTCAATCTTCCAAGATCTCAGAGCTTACGTTGGAAATAGGGCCGACCCTCAGAAGCTCTGGATCCGCAGCGGATAGCAAGGGCCGAGGATTGGCTTCAAGGATCTCTGTGTCCTCGGAATATCCCTCGGCCTTGGTAGAGGGACTGGTCCTAATCAGGTGCGTCTTCTGAACGTGGGCACCGATGGAAGACAAAGCTACCAGAGAAAATTCATCACCAGAGCTAGTCATCTTTGGGCTCAATAGGATTTTGATCTTGGATCTAAAGCTCGATTTGGGCAAGAAAGCTTAAAATCTAAGGCTAATTCGAAACCCTACAAGCTGTTCTCCGGAATCTATCCTAAAAGAAGCGAAAAGAAGAAGGAACAAGAAGATCTAACCTTAAATCGTGGATGGAAAGCTCAGTAAGAATTTAGGAAGCAAAGAGTTTAACAGAGAAAGGAAGAAGATGAAGTTAAAATGCAAGAGAGAGAAGAAAGAAAGGGTTTGAAAGGAAAGACAAGAAATCGAAATCAGCCGCATGCATCCAATCATTGGCACACATCTAACAAAAGTAACGGCTATATTGTTTCTTCTCAAATCTTTGCAAATCTTCATAAACGGCTATAATCTCTTCCTCTGATCATCACGACGTCAAAGGTTGGGATTTTTCAACAAAACAACAGTCCTTGAAAGGTGTTAACGACTCATGAAGTTTGAAATTTAAAGCCCTGAGGCTGGAAGCCAAGACCCATATGAAACCTCCCGCTGCAATGGCGCCCACTATCTAATTGAATTCAAACTAAAAGCAAGCAGACGCTTATAGAAAATAGAGGCGGCACAAGTCACAACTAAAAACGCTGATCAACTAATGGCTTCCTGCCTAAGCCACATGGAAGATATGTTATTCCACAACATCGGATTGAACATTCGCAATAAGGGGCAAACTGTTGGGAGTAATTTAGGCCATGGAAATTCCCCAGGCTTAGATGTAGTACAACAATGAGACCTCAAAGCAGGAAAATGCCCAAAAGCAGGAAGCCAGGCGACGTTGCGTAACCGGAAGCTGGAAGTCAGACAACCCTGCTTAGCCGGAAGCCAGCCGACCGCCGACTCTTGCTTGTTTTTACCATTTAAATTAGTAGATAATGATGTGTATTATGTAGATAAAGATGCATATATTTTATAGATAATCATGATATATCCAATTCTTGGAGGGATAATCATGAACTCCATGTATAAATATAAAGCTTAAGGGCGAAACGTGGGGACACGAAACCCTAGGCTAGAAATCAATACAACACTTTTTCTCTCGCCATTATCGATCTTAAAGCTTAGAACAGCTTAAAACTACCTTTGCAATATATTCATTGACCTCTAGTTTCCGTAGTGCTACAAAGAACGACCAAAATCACCTGTAACAACTAGATTCGTCAGGGCTTGGTCTATTCCGATTTTGAGGCTCTAGATCCTTTTGGTTGAATTAATTCAGTGTTCCTTTCACCATGATGATATAGCTTGGCGTTACTCCTAAAATGTGCTATTGTAGTGGGTTTTTAGTTTGATACAGATTATTCTTCACGGATTGCAAAATGGCCAAAAAAACAAAATTTTGGTATTACCAAAACAAATACACAGCCGTCCATCTCCTCATATCCGAATGACCAGTAGCTAAGTGATTCTTATTACTTATCTTTTACATTAGTTTTCAGTACCTTCTTCAATTGATTTTACACAAGGACGGTGTAAGTTAAGTACGGGGGATTCCTATTGTTACCAATGCTTCTTTTTCTTTGTTTTGGTTCTTTAATTTACTTTCTTTTTAAGTCATTCTAAAAAAATTTCAAAATAAAAACGTTTTATTGAGTCAAAATCAGACCAGGAAAAAGCTTGAATTCGAACTAACCACGTGACTAATGACTAATATCAATAGTGCCAGTGTGTGACTGTAGTTTTACCGAACGGGATAACCCAAATGGATCAGCTAACCGAGGCACCATATATTTTGATATCCCCGAAATCCTTAGCTATTCAAAATATTTAATGGAACTAATTTTCTTTTCTTGTGTCCTGGTATACATTGAATCAGATTCCTCTTCGAACCTGACAAAACTAAGTCTACGATTTCCCTCTTTCCTTTTTAATTATAATTTTCAAAAAAATACTTGTGCTTAATATGAATTTCGAATGTAACGCAGTGATGTGAGTAAAAATGACTCAAATCCAACGAAAAGCAGAGCCAATAAATGTTAATGTGCTTTATAATAAAAAAAAGATAAAGAGATCGATAAAAAATAAAATGGTACTCTAAAAAAGTAGGGAAAAATCAGCCTCTAAAAATAATTTAAAGGTGAATAAGGAAGAGGAAAGGAATCGTTTACGGGCTGCAGTTGTTTAGGATCTAGTTTGAGTTGAGTCTATGTGCTCTTTGGTCGATACTCCTTCGAAGAGACTACACGCTGATGATTTTAGGGAGTAGCAATGGATACACTGGATCCCTCTTGTTGAATGTGGTTTGAATTGGGGACATTGCTAAATTTGTGGTGAATACCGGGGGTTCTACTTAAACATCACCACATGTGTAAGTGGATTTCATCAGTCTAATTCGCCAATATTTTCAAGTAAGTTTCCAACTATTTCAAACCTCTTATATGTTCTTCGTTTGTTAGCTCAAGACGAGCTAGAAGCTAAGTCCGGGGGAGTTGATGACAAAATATTTTACCACTTTTCCTATTTTTGTATTTTCTGTGTTTTAAGAAACTTTATGTATGAAAAGGTAGATTTCTTGAATTTATAGTGTTTTGAGTCATTTCATGTCAAACAAAGAATTTTGGAGAAATATGGAGCTAATTGGAGCAAAAGCTAGTTTCTTGATAGTTTCCAAGCATCAGAAAGATCATCCAAGATGAAGGACTTTCCACTGTTGGATTTGATGAAATTTGAAAAGAAGCTAGAGAATTAAGTTAGCTTTCATATGTAAATGGTTTGACATAATTCAGAGTTGAGGGTCAAGACTTATACAAAATATACTGAATATTTGTCTTGTTGGCTCATAGATAAAAGAATGTGCGGGAAGACCAAAACTGAAGGACTATGATGTTGGTTTCAATCAAGACTTTACCACGACCAAAGTAGATGTCTTACAAGTCTTTCCGAACCCAAA
>OVAN01006533.1:0-21134 GCA_900406275.1 Anastatica hierochuntica
GAGAACTAGATCTATGTCTTTCACTTGTGCCCATGAGAGTGGATGTTACCTTGGTGCTAGATGGCTAAGAGGGCTTAAGTTAGACTATCACATGAATACTTTGATGGGCAACAAACGAGAGTTGAGCCTTGTAGTGTGTATAGGTGAATAGATCTCCGTCACGAGAGTGGGTTGATTGATTATTAAGGGACCCTTGGTCTAGGAATAGCTTCGATCCTCTAATAAAGCCTTACCTAAGNCCTATCTTTCTTTTGATTTGATCCAAATTTACTCTTTGCTTTCATGCTATTTTGTTACTACTTTCTTTTATGCACAATAATCATGGTTACTTCCACTTTTGATTAGGTTTAGTAGAGACCCGTGACAATCTCTTACTAGATCGCCTTCTAGACTAGGACCCTTAGTATAATCTCCTTGTTTAGATTCTACTAATCCAAGCCTCTAAATCCTTGGACGACCCTAAAATACTACAATTGACCTTGTTCTCTTGCGGGATTGAGCGTAGGGTATTAGGTTTTATAAATACTAAACTTTAGCACCGAGGGAAAGCTTACATCAGCAATGACATCAAGTCTAGTATTGTTTTGAGTTTTGATATGTTTAGGGAACAGCACAAAAGCCTTGCTCACCTTGAAAAAACATAAGAGCATGTTCTGCAACAATCTGATTTTTATTTCAGAAAACCTTATGATTCATTTTCTTGTTTAAAAGATAATGGCTTTGTTCAAAGTTGTTCTAAACATAAGCTAACCATTGGTGATTTATTTTCTTCCACATGTGCTGGGAAAGAGTTTATGGAACCAAAATTTGTCTTAGATGTGCTAAGAAAACAAGGTCTGATTTTAAATCTGAAAAGGAGTATGTCTAGATTAAATGATGTTGGGTTTCTAGACTTTGTTTTGAGTGATACACAAGTTATACAACAAGGCAGAATAAAGCTTTAGTGGCGAGAAGAAAGATTGCAAAGTTTTAAGAGAATCTCAGGTTTTTACCGAAAGTTTGACAAAGACTTTAGCACAATGGCAGCCCTGCTCACTAGAATTTTAGGATTCAAATGGAGAGAATCACAAGAAGAAGCAATCTGCATACTAAAAAGAATCGGATATAAAATACTACAAGAAAGGAAGGTTGAGCTATACGCTTTAGTCAAGGACTTGCTAACATGGCCTCATCATCTTTGGCCAAGGAAACTCATGTATCATTGTGAAAATGAGCCTTTGAAGTACACAGAGGACCAACAAGATCAACCTCCAAAGAAAACACACAAAGGAAGTTCCATTCTAAGACCTCACTTCTCCATTACTTATAAGTTTATGAGCTTGAGAATTTTCTTTGTACTTAATTTGTTTCCTTTTGATGTAGGAGATACATATTTGAGGACAAATCTTTTTAAAAGAGAAGGGAATGATGCAATTATGACCAGCTCATTTCTCCACAAACAAGCAAATCGAGTAAGCTGCCTAGAAAACAGATTTGACGTAGCAGAACTCCAAGGAACATATCTCTCTAACAAAAGAGAATTAGGCAACAAGCTAAAGTGTTCTGAAAACCTTACTCCTCAAAGCATCTTTACCAACTAGACTCACAACAACAAAATTTCAGACCTGAGAGTTATGAATTTTTCAAACTGGTCGCATATGATTGTTTGCGATCTGGACGTATACGCGCTCCAAGGAGCCCTCCGTCCAAATCAGATGGATTCAAGTAAGGAAACAACTATTTCCAGTTTCTTAGGTCATCAAGGATGCACGTCAAACAAGTTTGAAGCAAAAAGAAATTCTGGGCTGAAAGATATTGATCCTACAATACAGGTCATTATGCGCTTGCCTTGTTTAGACACTTCTAAGTTTGAAACACTTCAATCCCACATATTGCGACCAGGGGAATTCTCTAAGATATTTGTTTATATCTATAAAGATTATTTTATCTTTGGATACACATATATGATTCGTTTGTCTCTGTCAAAAGGAGTGAATGCAGGTTTTAGCAAAGCCGTAAAACGCTCAAGAAGAATCTATAAGAAAGAGGAGGATGAGCGATTCAAGCCACCTAATGTGGACCAAGACACGCAACAAGACATCAACTACTTCATGTTGATCAAAGAAGCACCGCCTGATTCAAATCTCAAGCCAGAACCGAGCAAAAACATTTTCGGAATAAAACTCTTACTCTATGATTATTCCGCTTGTGCTATCTTCTTCTTTGTTTACGCAGATTTGATGAATGCATTTGAAATCATACACATGATCAATGACAATGCTTTTCAGCTTGATCAATGAGGTAAGTATTCGGTTAGCTTTACTTTCAATGTTGCTGACTTGATTGCTTTCCCTGCAGGAGATGCGGATTTGAGGACAGATCCTTTTAAAGAAGGAGGGAATGATGCAATATGGACTGAGCATGAAGCTGAAGTGGAGCTGAGTGAGAGTGGTGAAGAACCTGAAGGTGGAGAGGAGCTTAAGGTGATGAATTCATATCAGAATGGACCAGACAAAGACCCATTCGTTCTATCCAATGGTCCAGTTACAAGATCCCAATCCAAGAAGTTTCAAAACCGAATCTCTGCATTGGTTTACTCAAAACCAATTTCGAAATCAGTCTTCGGACAAGTCTTGGTCCACACGAAGAAAGTCCCAACAAGCATACACTTTCTATGGTCGAATAATATATCAATATGGCGGCAATGCGAAAATCTACGACCATGCGAAAGGGCACAGCCAGATATTTTATTTGTTCGATTTTTATTGTTATTTTTTAGCATTATTTCTTAGTTTTATTTTTATTCTTTTTGGTTTAGTATTTTTTCGAAAACCCTAGGAGATTATTTTCTACTTAAACGTTGTACTCAGCAGACTTTTAATTCATTTATCGTTTTCTCAAATTAAAAAGTTTATTTTTTCTCCTTCACAAAGCTTTAAATCTCTGTTCATCTTTGAACAAATTGATCGCTAAAGAGTTAATACTCTAAGAGCCTTCTTGTTTAAGATCAATCAAAGAGTTAATTCTTTAGATCTTAAATACTCTATCCAAACACATACCCATCGAAATCTATCACCAAATTCTCGCAGAAAACCCTTCATAATCAGATCTGAATTTTCGATTTCTTTGTTCAGAAAGATCGGGGACTAAAAATCTCCCAAAATCTCAAGAGACTAAGAACCTCCCAACCAGTATTGCATCACATCCACCTTCATAGCCTCCTATCCTACCACCTTATAAGCCTCCTCAACCTCATTTGGAAGAGCTTTCTCACCCACCTTAGCATCCTCCTCATCGACCATAGCAGCATCCTCATCCTTCGACCTGTACACACTCACACTCCAATCTTTTTCATCTGTAGACCTGATGCCATACGAGGCTGCGTCCACTCCAACCTAATCTATCTGAATATGGTGCATAAGTATCTCAAAAAAACATATCACATTCATATTTAAACAAAACTTGAACATGTGTACACTCTCATGGGTGTGTGCTTCTATTAGTTTCTTAAATTCAAGTACCTCTTCTAAGTTGTCACTCTCTTCACCATCGACCTACAAGTTAATACAATTAAATTTAATATTTTCTTTTCCACTGTTACATAGTAGAGTGCCCTTCAAAGTATATTATCTTTATTGTACACTGGTTTATATGATATATATATTAGACAAAAAAATTGTATACAGTGATATATATTAAACAAAATCTCTTACCTCCTCGGACATCATTTTTTCCAAATGTTCTACCTCTTCAACATCATCATCTTTGAAATTTTATTTTTTTGTTGCCCGTTCACTAAACCCACCCACAGCAGCCTTGCGAAATTTTGTTGGAACTTTTCCCTTCCCCTTGGTAGCCACCACCCTTGTTGACCTCCTCAAGTCATACTTCTTTCCTTCACTTTGATTTACAGAGATATCGGGGGCTTTCTACAACTTTGGTGATCTGCCTTTTGCGGTAGTGGATGTTTCACCTCTTGCATAAGTGTATGCTTCCCCTCTTCCAGGAGTGGATGCTTCCCCTATTCCAGGAGTGAATGCTTCCTCTCTTCCAAGTTTTCTCTGATTACGAAATTTTGCACTTCTTTTTCATACCCCATCAATCTGTCCTAGTTTCTCCTCATACTACCTAATAATCTCCTCCTTAAATTTAGTCAATTCTTTTCTAGACCACAACTTTAAGTCTTTAAACTTATTGGTTGTGCCACCTCCTCGGTCTACACCTACATTAGTCTGAGATTTAGCCACCTTCTTTGATTGCAACTTGATTCTTCTAAAAGTTTGACCAACAACACCCTTCCCATTCTCATTAGCAGCATCTTCCCTTACACGCCTTTTTGTTGGCATGTTCTTCGGTTTCTTCGACACATTAGCAACGGTGTCATTGGAGGTTGTCGATATCAGTGTAATCGACTCATCACCCCCATCAAAATCTTCTTTCTTAAAAAAATTTTCTATTTTGCATAAGGTTAACTAGATTGAACACCTCATCATCCTCAACTTCCTCATTCCAACCAACCGTTGGTGTACCTACATCAAATTCCATGGCAAATTAAAACAAGATGTAAAATGTAAGAATACAAGTGTATGGCTACTGAAAATCATAAACAATACATTTTTCCAAACAATCACCTTTGGATCCGCTTCAAATTCAAGTATATCTTGAAGGTGTAGCAGAGTAATCGTTGAATCACAGGCGAAGAGCACCTCTAGAAAATTACTTCTTTTTCTGGTTCTGGAATCATCTTCAGGAAGAGTGAATTGGGTTCCAGTGCAACTAACTGTAGAGCTAGAGGAAAGGCATAGCAAGCACTTGTTTGCTATTTTAGCATGCATATAAGTTCCTCGATCGGATCTTTTGAATCACCAGGAATAAACCTGTTGATTGACTTCAAAAAAATTTTCCTACCCCAAGGGTAATCGCGAAAGAAAGTTACATCTTCTAACATCTCAATATACTCCGGAGTTATTTTCAAATGTTTGTTATTGCATATGAGAACATCATCAACCAAAGAAATAAGCGTTAGTCGCAGCCTTTTCAGTTCATCAAGATTTGAATCCTTAAACATTTTAAGATAACGGTGCACAATTTCTTCTTTAGCTATAATAAATAACTGAGTCCATATCTTTCCTTTTCCCCCTTCCTCTGCAATTCCATCAGATTTTGAGAAATTTTCTGAACTTGATGGAAGAAATATGAACTCTCCATAATATAAGCTTGTGATGCGATGAAACTCACGAATAGATAAATTGATTAAGACCTGAACAAAGTCCACATCTCAAACTTCCGCTTCGTGATCAGTTGCCGAGCATGGAGATAGTGTATAAGTTTTGTCGAATTATGTAGCTTGCAGTCGGAAAATTAAATAGTGTGCCAAACTAGGAGTTGAGCAGTGTCTGCATACACGGCGTCCCAGCCAAAGCATCAACAACAACATTTATCACACTAGTTTTGGAGTATATATTTAGGCATGGACCTGCTATTGGATATCGACCTTCCGCAAATAGCCTACGAGGAAGCCTATTGTCACTTCTAGATTTGAGGTAGTCTTCCATTGTTTGAGATTGAGTTTCTGTAAAGTTGAAACGAATATAGATGGTTAATTGGAGAAGGAATTTTTAATTTACATTTAAGTAGTTCAGGTGGAGTAACAGTTCCCCTTTCTTTGGATGCAAAAAAAAGAATTAACAACTCCAGATATTTGCGAAACCGAGAACAGTTACAGTTTTTTCAATTAACTTTCATACATGCACCACTATAATCAGATGAAGAAACCTCTTTTTTGTTGACTACGCTTTGACTCCTTTGATTGCCGACTTGCAATATCTGCATCAGAGTTGGGAGCTTCAAATTAGACTCTTCGATTTAAATTTTCTCTTGTATTTGCCACCATCGTTGTCTGTGTATGCTAAGTAGGGTTTCTTCGATTGCAATGGAGAAGAATACTACGACTTCTCGTGTGCATAAATCAAAATCGACACAGTCGGGAAGGAACAAATATTTTGTTGTCTCGATTGTATGTTTATCGATGTAGTGGATATACGAGACGAGGTCGAACGTATTCGCGATATATTTGGGGTCTATTTTAATTTTATAAATTAATTCAAATCATTTTCATGTTCGTATCTCTCTCTAAGATATAAGATTTTTGTTCATGTGCCTCACTAAGACACATGAGCATTTTCGTCCGAAAAATATGAGAACTTCTCTCTCAGCAATAAAAACTTATGCACTACCCACCCACCAAAAAACTCATGCAAAATGGGTTAATGGATTAAATAGTTTAGGCTGAACTGGACATAATTAAAATAGTTTATGAATTGTAATAGTTTAACCTATTAATATTCAGCATGTCGTCATCATCATTCAATTTTCTTTATTATCATCATAATCATCATAATCATCATTCAATTAATTTATTTCCTTTACCATTATCATACAACAAACGTAAATACATTGATATTTCCGCCAAAAGCATATATCCGTCCATTTTTCCGCCAAAAACGTAAATTCGTAAATTTTTTCCGCCAAAAATGGAAATCCGCTTATTTTCTCTTGAAAAACATAAATCCGCAAATTTTCTCGACATAAACGTAAATCTGCATATTTTCCCACCAAAAACGTAAATCCGTCTATTTCCCACCGAAAATGTAAATTCGCAAATTTTCCTACCAAAAATGTAAATCGCAAATTTTTCCGTCCAAAACGTAACTCCGTCTATATTTCGCCAAACATGTAAATCCGTTCATTTTCCTACCAAAAATTTATAGACGTATATTTTCTCACCGAAAACGTAAATCCGTCTAATCTCCCATCATAAACGTAAATCCAAAAATTTTCTCGCCGAAAAACGTAATTCTGTATATTTTCCCGCCAAAAACATAATTTTATCTATTTTCCTGCCAAAAACGTTAACTCGTCTATTTTCCCGCCAAAACAGTAAATTCATAAATCTTCTCTCAAAAACATAAATCCTTAAATTTTTCTGCCAAAAACGTAATTCTGTCCATTTTCCTTTTCCGAAAACGTAAATTTATCTATTTTCCCGCCAAAAAACATAAATTCGTCTATTTTCCCACCAAAAACGTAAATACGTCTATTTTCCTGCAAAAACGTAATTTTTTTTTATTTTTCCGCCAAAAACGTAATTTTGCCTATTTTCCCATCACAAATGTAAAACCACCAATCTTCTCGCAAAGAACAGCCAAAATCGAAAGCTCATCGATTTGTCCACCACAAACGTAAATCCATGAATTTTTCCGCAAAAAATTTAACTCCAACGATTTTCCCACCAAATAGTATGTCCGTAAATTATAGTCTAAAAAATTATTCATTAATTTTGTATTGTGATTATAATTATAGTAACATCAATTATAAATATGGTGATATTGATAATGATAAGTATTACTCCCTCCGTTATGTTTTAGATGTCGTTCAAGGCTATTCACTTAAATTAAGAAAATTGTTAAATGTTATACTTTATCCCTATTTAATGCATTGTTTTATTTGATTTATCTATTAAATGAGCTAAAAGAATAGAGATAAAACTGGAAAATCTGACAAAAATTTGTATAAGAAATATAAAACGATATTTGAAATGAAACAAAAATTAAACTCTAGAATGACATTTAAAAATAAACAGAGGGAGTATTTATTACTATAATTATTTAAATAATTTTATTTTACTCTATAAAAAAAATAATGGATAATCCATTATCCATTTATTTGATGAATTATGAATTGATATAAACCATTTACTAATTTGGTTGGAGTAACTCATGATTCATTTACCTTCAAATAATTTTAGATGGAGGTGTCAAATGGACCTCATGACCATGGGCTTGTCCGGTCCAAATCTAAATGGATTAGTCATGATCAAATCCAAATATGATATTGTCCAAATGGGCGAAGCCCAAATTTGTCCGCAAACAAAATGGTTAAAACTAGTTGGACATTAAACGTCCAATAATCACTAAATTTCAATGTTTGTTAAAATTTGGAATTTTTTTAAGAATATTGTACTTATGTAGTAAATCGTGGAATACCATTTTTTGAAAAAATGAAAACCGCGAATATCGCTTTTTCACAATAATCGCAAAAATTGTTTGTCGCAAAACTCACAAAAATTGCAATTTTTAGAGGAAATATACGGAACTATGTTTTGTCGGGAAGACGCAGAACTCTGTTTTTGCGGAAAAACACGAAACATCATTTTTTGGAGGAAAAACCCAAAAGCCATTTTTGCGAAAGTCATGAAATCACGTTTTGACGGGAAAACACAAAATTCAGTTTCTTAAGAAAAATACGGAACCACGTTTTTGGCGGAAAAACCCAAAATCATTTTTGTTTTTTGTAAAACATGGACACATTTTGGCGGAAAAATGCGGAAGTTCGTTTTTTGGCGGAAAAATCTAAAATCCCTTTTTTAAAAAACGCGGAATCACGTTTTGATAAGAAAATGAGGAACTTCGTTTTTGGTGGGGAAAATCACATAATCATGTTTCTTGCAAAAAAACCTAAAATCTCGTTTTTACCGAGAAAAGGTGAAGTCCATTTTTGCGAAAATGTGGAATCCCATTTTGGGCGGAAAAATGTAGAATCTTGTTTTTTGGCGGACGAAAAACACGGAATCCGTTTTGGAGGGAAAACACAGAATTCCATTTTTGGCGTGAAAATACATAATCAGGTTTTCGGTGGAAAAATGAGAAATTTTATATTTGGCAGAATAACCCAAATTTCGTTCAGTTGTCTAACACAATACATGAAAATAAAATGTTCAATTAGGTCACAAACTTCCCTAGCAAACTCAATTGGTTTTAGACTTATTTGGGTGTGGTCTTATTTGGACTTTGTCCACTAATGTCCACGAAAAGAAAATGTCCATGTGGACAAATTCATTTGGACATGGACAGTCCAGTTGACACCCTAATTTTAGATATGGATTGTTAGTTTGGTTTACCACACCTCAACTTAAAGTACGCGAAACATAATTCAAAAAATTTCAAAATTTATAAAATTCTAACTCCACGAGCCTTGTGTTTAGTATATCACTTCTTTGTTTTTTTCCATCTAATTGGATTTTATTAAACAACGACACAAGAGTTACGATTAGCCGGCAAAGGTGAGACAATTTTTACGGAGCCAACAAACCGGCGAGTATAAAGGAACCCCCGGAGCCAAAAGCCGGCAAAACAAGTACCGGAAACTTAACTTACCAACCAACCAAGAAGATTAAAGACTCCCAACAAACAATCTAGGAATTAAAACATAGAACATCTAAACGATAGAGACAAATAGATCGGAAGCAGAATTTAGCGAGCACGCGGACGAACTTATTTGATTTGGTCAGAAGCCACACATTATATTGCTTCAACAGAAAGAAGCCACGAGTAAACGACATCCACCAACCCGAGTAGACGATGAAGAGACAAGGATGACAATCGACTACCTAAACGAACCCGTGCAAACCTCAGTCTCTCACAAAGAAGACCAGGCCAAACCAACTGTAGCTTCGATCGAGAGAAGCACAACTTCCCACATCCAAAGCTCTACCAACAAACGTTCAACCCTAAAAACCTTAGTGCCTCGATGGAGAGACCCGAAAACAGGCAATGGAAGAAACCAAAGGACTGAACCGCTTCTCTCGAAATGGTTAGAAGATCATCACCTACAAAACCCAGAGGAACAACCTATCAACCAAAGCGCAGGCACCAAAAACCACCCTGATTTCGCTATTAAGTCTTCAATCTTCGATTTCAAAACAAAACTACTAAAGTTGGCCCCTTTCTTCAAACTCTTCAACAACGAGTCCCCTCCGCCTCCATCCATCGCCGCTTGAAGATGTCGAAACTGAGCCGGGGATGAATCCAATACCACGGGACCTAACTATGCAAATAGAGAGGAGGAGACCTCGAAAATGTTGAAAACAGAAGGAGGAAACAACAAAAGCCTAAACGAAAAGAGACGCCAACGGCAAGAACTGCCACGGCCAAAAAGATCGGAGAAGCCTGGTTTTCTCTAGGGATTTACTGTTCAAAAGGGAAAAAACGGCGAGACCCTTTCTATCACTTCTTTGTTAAGATAAATGATTATTATAATTTTCAAGCTACTCTATACCAAAACTTTTCTTTCCTGTATTTCGGCCTTCCATGGATAAACGCAGTGGCGGATGTACGTTAAGGATTATGGTGGCACTTGCCACCACTATTTTTTTATTTTTTTAGTTTTTTTTATATAACTTTTAGAAATTTATTATTTTGCCACCATAGTTTTCAATGTTTTATAAATTTGCCCCTAGTATATATAAGTTCTAGTCCGCCACTGGATAAACGCCTTTCCGCAATTGATCTATGGAGAAAGTTGTCAAGTAGTGGACAAAGGCGGAATCTTGTGCATTCGAATTTTAAAGTAATTTATCACATGTATATGTTGACACAATATGATACCTGACACAGAATTTATAACAAAAGAAAACATCATAATCTTCACGTAAAGAGATGAAGTCTTTGGTTTTATTCTCTTGCAGAGTAGCACAAGAACTTAGTCTAGGCAAGTTAACCAATGAAACAACACATAACGAAAAGCCAACAACAAACATCAGACGGCAACGAAGACTCCATATTTACAGTGATCTAAAAGCTTTCAACATTTAACAAGCAAATAGACCAAACACAAAAGAACAAAAGAGAGCTCTTTTTGCTTAGCAATGTTCAGCTTTTTAGTAACCTCCCTGAATAAAAGCATTGAGACGGTTAAGTTCCTCTCGGTGCTCACTCACAACTGCACGAACCACGTCTCCTATGGACACCATTCCCAACATATCCTTGTCTTTGATAACTGGAATGTGCCTGATTCGATTATCTATACATACATTGAGCGATCAGAAATCCGATTCTTAACTTGCCGAGGTAGTTTTTGCATCTTTAGTGGACTAAACGGAGAAAGCATAACTTCTCTACTAACCTGTCATCAGTTGCATAGCTCGCAAGACCTTGGTCTCTGGTGTGACAGTGATAAGCTTATTCTGACAATAGCCAATTCAAACAGATTCGAGTCAGTTTAATCCCCAAAGCAAAGGAATCATTTAACTGGTACTAACTCAATTACCTCTTCAGTCATAATGTCCCCTACTTTTGTTGATTTGGATGATCTCCCTTGCACAATGATCTTCCTAAGATAATCTAATCGAAATTGTAATGTCAAAAACACAGAAGGAAACAGTTCACGCATATCTCAAAGACAAAACAAAACAAAAATTTACCTCTCTCTGTAATGATTCCAGCAAGAGATTGTTGTTCACCAGGTTTCACAACAACCAAGGCACCAACATTGTGTTGTGTCATCTAAACCATCAATCATAGAAACACATCAAAATCACAAAGGGAGAAAGAGAAAGAGAGATGGATTATGAACATACAGATTTAACAGCATCGTAAACAGTATCATCAGTTGTACACCAAAGCCAAGATCCATCAGCACTTTTGCCTTTGGCTTTCATAATATCAGAAATGGTTGTGCTCTCGAATCCATGTTCCTCCATACGAGAAGACTGGGTTGATTCAGAGCGTGAACCAAACACAGAAGGATGAATCGTGGGGTTAATCACACGGAGATGTTGCAGCATAGAAGCTTTCACAACATTTCCACCGGAGAGGAACGAACGAATCGCACCTTGCATCTTTCCCTGTCGCACTCAAATCAAATCATCATCATAAGAGGAATCGATCGCAATCGAACCACGAGATCTAACAAATAGAGGAAACAATCATCGGGATACCAAAAATCAAGATTCTAGTGATAGCGAAGAAAGGAGAGATTCAGACCTGAGTTAAGAGAAGAAGAAGAAAGGGAGAACTCTAGAGTAGATCACCAGACTCTGAGTGGGGAGAGTTGGAAGGATTCTTTCTTATGGATAATCATCAGCAAAAAAAAATATATAAAGTAAGTTTTTTCCGATAGCGATACACTGACGACTTTCTTTTTTTTAAACCTTAAAAAGTATATTTAGAAAACCTTAAAATAGTAATGACTGTTTCATTCAATTATTCTGTGGATCTCAAGTTTAATGGAGAGTCAAGGTGGAAGGCAAAAATGATGTTCACAAAGGCTCGGTGTTGTTGACACAAAATCTTCCATAATGGAAAGATTAAGATTATACCCAAAATATTTACCCTCTAGATTTGGTGTAGTGGTTTTTAATTGATGGAGAGTCTTATTTCATTTTTTTCGTGTAGTGGTTTTTAATTGATGGAGAGTCTTATTTCATTTTTTTCCATCTAAAAATAATTTATTGAAACGGTAAGAGTTTTCATACATAGCCGGCAAAGACATAAGCTTTTCTAGAACCAAAAGCCGACAAAGGATTGATCCTTTTCAGAGCCACACTTAATGCGTGATTGGAAAAGTGAAAACGAGGAGAGGAGTTGAACACATAGGAGCTGTGAGCGGGAGCTGAAAGTGGAAACTGAAAGCGGGAGCTGAGAGTGGAAACTGAGAGCGGGAGCTGAGAACATGAGTCGAGAGTAAAAAATTTATTATCCATATTTTCAAGAATTATTTGAAAATAAAACTAAACAATACAATAAATTATTATAAAAATGTTTGCAACTAAAAACTAAAACTAATAAAAAATAACTATCTAAGGCTTACGGCTTATCCATATTTGATTTGCAATATTGTTTCAAATACGTATTTACTTATATTAATGGTCATAAACCATAAACCGTTCACAAGTGTAAAAAAACTATTAAAAAGAATCAAAGATAGAAGAAGAAGAAACTTAACTTTATTGAGGAATTGTAAATTGAAAAGTGATGATTCATAAGCTAAGTTTGTATTTATAGATAATTAAAAATTTTATTATATTAAATTTAATTTATAAAATTTTCATTAAGATATCAATTCTGATTGTAATCTTTGATTTTTTTTTAAAAGAAATTGTACCTACACTTCAATATATCAAATTTTTTAAAAATTTGTTAATTTTCTTTTTTCTTAAGAGAACAAAAAGTTCGAAAGTTTTAAAAGAAAAATTGTTATTGTCTTGATTCTAAAGAGAAAAAGTATATTAATTAATTATTCTATTATAATCCACAACGTTAAAACTCTTTATTATCTAGTGGTATAACTTTTGAAAGTTACACATTATTTCTACACGTGTGTAGTAAGAGAAGATTTATTATGATTGGTGGTGACTCATCCAGTGCATCACGCAACCCCTTCAAAAACGTGTTCACAATCAACCCTTTAGAAAACTAAAACTAAAGAGTTACACCGTAATCCAAAGGGATACACACACATAACAACCAAAACAAAGAGAAATTTTAGAATAAGAACGAGGCAATATATAATCAAATAAAACCATCTAAGAAGTGAACGAAAAGATCGGAGGAGAAGTCGAGATGAGCAATGCGAGTCGGAATTATTGAGGAATAGGCACGAACTGAATTCATTATATTGCTCATGAAAGAGCCACGAGTAACCACTACGTATACCATCCTGGACCGAAGAAGCAGTTGAGAATTTCTACGATTTTCGACAAACAGCTCCACACACTTCCTTACTGAAGATCCGGAGAGAAACAACCCATTGATCCTAGCTAGTAGGAAGAAAGCACCACTCTCACGCTCCATTAAACCACCTAGATTGTTACCCAATGAAAATCGGCCACCAAGAAAACAAACCAACCAAAACGACCAAATTAAACCAACCGAAAGAACCACTAGGTTACGGCAGAAACGAGCCTGATCCCTTCACCTCTAAACTACAACCACCAAGGAAAGCCAAACTTATATACGCCTGAGCTATTCTAGAATAAAACCCTATAACCGATCTAAAAAACAGAGAAGCGTCGAAGGAATTTGGACCAGCCAGATTCCACATCGATCAAATCTGCCACAACTCAACCCCTCCACCTCTTAGAGAACCTAAGTGAAACCTCGATCCAGCAACACTAGAGAAAAACTAGTTAAACCCAAGCAGACAAAGCCGCCCGAACCACTCACAATCTCCAGTCGTCGGTTCGAAAGAACAGATCTAAAAAAAAATATGGAGGGAAGAAAAGCAAAAGCCGACGAAAACTAAGAGGGTCGGCGCGCTGCTGAAGAAGCCACCGCCGCCTCCCTTGACCAAAAGGAAACAACTTAGGTTAAAGTTGCTCGCTCTGTCGCTCTTTCTTTTTTACTTAGAAAATGGAGAGTCTTATTTCATTTTGTTGGTATGTCTTATTAAAATGGCTCTTCACTCTCACAAAAATAGTGATACGCAGTTTGACCTAGTATCTTATGAGTATGAATAACGAGAATTATCGGCCAAAAATAATACCAAGAATATTGATGAAACTAATCGTTGTGATCCCATAACAACTTTCAAATTAAAGTATCTCAATTACTCTAAAATTGTGTCTATCTCTCAGCATGAGGTGTTTCCTTTTATCAATTCAAGGTATAAAATTCCAAAACTAGATCTGGTCGGGTTCCAGAACCCATCCAATCCGATTAAATGAGGATACTTGCGTAGAATTGTTAAGGGGCGAGTACCAAAGCTACATCCCGCCGACTGGAAGAGATGTGTCGGTTATACTCTCTAGGTTTTTTATTTCTTTCGGAAACTAAGAACAATCGGATGTTCTTACAAGACCTCCAAGTCTCACTTGGGTTTGATAGTTTGCTTACTGTGGATCCAGTCGATTTGAGTGGAGGTCTTGCTTTATTTTACTCTAAGAATTTTCCGGTTTCTATATTAAGTATGGTAGATCGCTTAATGGATGTTGAAACAATCATTGATGGAAACTGTGTATATGTTACTTTCGGTTATGGAGATCCGGTGATTGAATACCGAGGAAACGTTTGGGAATGTATTACCTGTATAGCCATTAATAGACATGGGGCATGGTTCACTATCAGAGATTTTAATGAAATTACAGAAAACCATGAAAAACGTGGTGGACGACGTAGATTGGAAGCACCCATTCCGTGTGATGATTAACTGCGGCGGTTTAAAAGAATTCCCTCACAAAGGTAATTTCATATCTTGGGCAGAAAAATGGAGAAATGGGATGGTGAATTGTAGACTAGATAGAGCTAAGGGAAATGAAGGTTGGCATAGTCTTTTCCATACACTACCATTGAGTACCTAAAAATGTGGGTTCGGACCACAGACCACTAGTGGCCAACATTCAAAAGGTTCCCCAAAATTTTGGGAGATCCTTCATGTTTGATAAATGGTTAATAGGTAAACTTGGGCTAAAAGAAGCAGTATGACAAGGGTGGGGCAAAAATATGTCAGATTCGATAAAACCTTCGACCAACCGTATCCAGAGTTGTTGTCATGTCATATCAACCTAGAAGAAAGGCGTTATTTCCAATATGGAAAAACTCATAGAAAAACTCAACGACCATATCGATCAAGCCCATACTGATTGAAAACACTTGTTATAAAACATTGAAGGAATTAAAAGATAAATCAAAAAGGCATTCCATGAAGAAAAAGTATTCTGGAAGCAGAAAAACAGGATAAATCGGTTGACAAAGGGGGATAAGAAAAAAAAATTCTTTCATGCCTTAACCAAACAAAGAAGAGCCGGAAACCAGATTACGGGATTAAAAGACAAGGATGGAGTCTAGACAGACAATGAGGCTGAAATCGTACCAGTGGCGGTGGGTTATTTTAAGGAACTTTTTCCTCCTAAATTTGAGCGAATATGATTGAGTACTAAACAATATTCCTATGAAAGATACAGAGAAAATGAATGGGATTTTGACAAAGGAGATCTCCAAGGAAGAAATAAAGAAAGCATTATTCTCAATAAAACCGGAAAGTTCGGGCCCATATGGGGTGACGGGCCTCTTCTACCAACAGTTTTGGGATGTCATAGGTAAAGATCTTATTCGTATGATGAATATCTTCTTCGGGACATGAAAGTTTGAAAGAAAGCTTAACGAAACCAATATTTTTCTGATTCCAAAAACGGATAGACAAGTGAGATGACCTGATTAATACCTACTAGTCTTTGTAATATTGGTTATAAAGTAATATCCAAAATTCTTAGTCGTCGACTAAAGAAATTCCTTTCAAAGTTTATTTCTGAGACATATTCAGCCTTTGTGGCTAGTAGACTAACTATTGATAACATCCTTGTTGCGCAAGAAAAATTTTATGCCTTGATATCCAATCCGACATGTAGAAAAAATTTCATGGCAATCAAAGCTGATATGAGCAAGACATACGATCGAGTGGAATGAGGATTTCTAAGAGCCCTTATGCTAAAGACGGGCTTCAACAATCAATGGGTTGAATGGGTTATGAGTTGTATTACTACAGTGTCATATCGGGTCCTACTGCACAGTGCCCCCAAAGGCCACATACGACCAACCTGGGGCATCAGACAAGGAGACTCAATGTAATGACCCTCACGATCAGATAGCTTTTTATCGAGATGACCGAATACTATGAAACTGAAAGTCGAGCGTTAGTACGCTACTTGAGAGAAGTCGGAAAATTTTAAATTGGAAATTGGCAAAGATAGCGGCACGGTAGGATTCCTTAGGAAATTTAAGGGATTGGAAATGTTGACGGTTCGGCCTAAAAAGTCTTAGACGATCGGGAAATTAGTCGGGAACCTTATTCCTCGGCCAATGGAGGTAAAGTGGTCTCGGGAATAAGAGTTAAGAATATTCCTTAGAGAAAATTAAGTTTTCTCAGAGAAATATTTTTCCCAACCATTCGGAAGGTAATCGGCACGTTCGGATCCGCGTAACGAACGTCCCGGCACGATCAAAAATCATTCGGGCACTGTTTGGCACGATCGGGAAGAGACTAGCTGCTTGTTTCTTCTTGGGAGCACGACACGTGTGTGCTTAGCATGCATGATGAGCATGCCACACAGTGTGCCACGTGTCACCCGAAGAGACAGTATTGGTATCTCTTGGGCGGCCATGCTTATATAAAGCCTTGGCACACATCCGAACGAGACTTTGGAGAAAATCTCGTGCATCCGAACGTGTTGAAGGAAATTTTCTCGTGCACCCGAACGTTCAGAAGAAAACTTTCTCGTGCCAAACCAAGTTGCCGTCGAGAGTCATCGTGCACCACGATCATTACACTTTCTCGGTAAGCTTGACATTCCGAAATCTGTTTTCTCTCGAGTACTTTGCTTGCCGATCGTGTATCCGACCATACCGATCGTGCAAATAGTTATACCGATCGTGTATCCGGAAGTATTGATTGTGCATCCGACATGCCTCTTGTTCTGTTTGCCTTAGGTTCTCTCAAGTTAAGTCCAGACTCTGTCGAAAGACTGGTCGGAGAGTTCACGAGGCGGTACGGAGTTTTAGGAAGTCCGTGCGCTTTCGGTAAGGATTTTCCCTTAGAACAATTGATTGAAATACTGTCCGGGCATTGAATCCGTTAGTTTCCAAGTGTGTCTGTTCATGTTCAGCTCGTGGAAAAGCTTAGCTAGTTCAGTCTGTGCGTGCCCGATAGTAGCCTTTCTCTCAGTAAGTTGTTTAAGAGGAAACCATGAACCCGAACAGTTCATTTCCAGTAATTGAGCCTTGTTCCGACTGTTTTGAACCTTGTTCGTGCACAGGTTTAGCAGTAGAAGCACGCTTGGTTCCAGTTGTTCCTTAGCTAAAACTCTCGTAATTTCTAAGGTGAGTCGTAGTGCAGTTTAGTTTTCTGAATGTGTTCGGCTGCACTGCAAATTTTCTTATTCGTGTATTTAATCCTTGTCTGTGAATTGTCCTGAGCAAAATTAAAGTTAAGTGATGTAAATCACTTATTTACCCTATGGAAGGTTCACTCGAGGTTCTAGCCGAACCTAGTAAAATGTTTAAGTATATAAAATGCTTGCTAAGTAATAATCTAAGTAATTTACCCTAGACCCTAAGCTCGTTGTCCATGTTCCCCAACGTCCGTGACTTGGTAGCTACGTGGTGGCGCGTGGTAGGACCAAGGTCAAGAAGATACGGAGAGACTGGTTCGCTACCATGACCATGTACTGCATGACGATGCAGTGCTAGGAGTCCATAACTCCTAGCGCTAGTGGAAAATTACTTATGCTAGTTCTGTATAGCCTTTGTGGTTTCGGAATTAGTGTAAGTAATCGTGTGGGATGATGGGAACCACGGAAGCGGAGCAAGCTCAAGACCCGGGCTATTTTCTTAGTTTAAGTGGCGTGTTTTCTTGAATGTTTTTATGTTGTGCGATTTTTGGGATAGGATTGTATGTTAAGAGGGTACGGGTTTCCATCTGACTGAGTAAATTAGTTACTCACGGCTCTTTGTGTGTGCAGGTAACCAGTAGGCGGGGGGTTTGTTTTTCTTCTTAGATGTAAAGGAACATGCTAGCCAACTATAGATTTTTGTTGTCCTTGCAATGATCCTTTTGATGTATATATGATAAAATGTTGTTGGGCAGTAAGCTTTAGATAAAACTATAGCTTTTTGTAAACCTTTAAAATGACTAAGTAAAAATATATAAACTATGTTTGTTAAACACGAATTTCATACAGAGCCGGCCCATGGTATAAGCGAAGGAAGCCACCGATTAGGGCATCCAAGCTTTAAGGACATAATTTTTTTAAAAAAAATTTGTATTTAGCTTTTTTTAACACTGTTATTAAGCTTTTATTAATATTATATATTAGCAAAGTTTAAAGGCTTTTTTAATAATAGTGATACTTGTTGGGTTTTAAAGCTAATTTTATGGTTTTAAAGCTAATTTTATGGACTCTTATTAGTTAATTATTACTAATGTATATGGACTTTTAATCAAATAGTTCATTATTTTATTAGTATATTTCTTATCGCATATTGTTGACTATTCCAGTATCAGTTGCCACTGCTGAAAAAAGTTTTTCAAAGTTGAAGTTGATAAAAAAATTATTTACGATCTACCATGTCATAAGAAACATTGAATTGGCTTTGTTATCGACCGAGACATCTATGGTTGAAAAACTTGATTATGTGAGTTTGATGAATGATTTTACTAGCAAAAATGAAAAAAGAACCATATTTCAACAACGAAAACTACATTCGTTCTTTTTATCGTTTTGCTACAAACCATTACTGTAATTGGGTTGGTTGATTGAAATCAAATTGATTTGTAAAGTTTTAATGTAACTTTTTTAATGTTATTATTTTTTGTTATTTTTTGAAGAAATATGAAAAGAGCATAAATTTTAGTGTTGCGTAGGGCACTTGTAAATGTCGGACCGGCTCTAATTTCATATGATATTATTCTAGTCCGGGCAAACTAACTGTTAGTCATTGGTCGGACGGGTTGAAAAGCTTAGAGAAAGGGTTAGCAGGATATATGGTGAACTTGGATAATTGATTCAAGAGACCCGAATTTGTTTTGGGAACCTCAGATTGGCCGTCTAGAGACATCATATGTGCCACTTCTGTTCAGAAATGAACGGGGGTGTCAAAAAGGTGGTATCAGAGCATGGTTCTCCATGCTTCAGTGAAACTTAGTTTTCAATGATTTATTGAGTCAAAATGAGTCGCAAGAATAACTAGGAAAAGTTGGTTTGTTCCTTTGTTAGGAATAGTTAGTCATGGGATAGGATAACTTATCGTGATTCTTACTTGCAGATGTTGCAGAGATATATTAGACGGGGTGGTGTGTATAGACCAATCCAAATCGCATCATCTCCAGATTCTTCACCACCACATTAACCTAGTGTTAGTGTGGAGTCTGACCCATCTGAGGGATCTCCAGAGCATGGTTTGATGCAGATACAGACTTCGCCCGAGTCATACCATATCGACTACGATGCGGATCCTGCTTACGGTGTCCCGGATCATGAGGATCCATTTGTGGACATTCACCCGATTCCTGAGCCTGAGCCTGAACCTATGCAAGTTGAGACAGCTCCTGCAGCGCCACCAGCACCGACACCCGCACCATTACCAGCGGATCCTGTGATGGTTGTGTTATTAGAGATGATGGCCGAGATGATTCGACTCCTGCAGGAGGCGATAGCAGCACAGTGTCCGAGGACACCACCACCTGCACCCGCACCGCATCCTACAGCACATGATTTTCTGAAGATTGTGATGTTGATGAAGAATTTGGAGACGACACAGTACCGCGGCGGGACCAATCCGTTTGAGGCGGATTCATGGTGACAAGACTTAGAGCGGAACTTCGTTGCGACTCGTTGTCCAGACGACTACAAGAGAGATGTGGATTATTACTATTTGGAGAAGGATGCTATGAGTTGGTGGCTGAGTGTTGAGCGACGCTTTGGAGATACACCTGCGAGTTGGGAGGATTTACGTCGGGAGTTCCAGAAGAAGTACTTCCCACCAGAGGCACGTGACCGTCTTGAGATGCAGTTTATGGAACTAGAGCAGGTTAGTTTTTCTGTGAGGCAGTATGAGGCGGAGTTCACCCGACTTCGTCGTTACGTCCACTTAGAGGTGCAGAATGAGCTGATGGTTATCCGGAAGTTTCTTCGAGGACTTCATCCTTGTATCCGTAGCAAACTTCTGACCGTGGAGTTCACCTACTTAGGATAGTTACTAGAGCGCACCGTGAACGTGGAGGAGGCCATTGCTGCTGAGAAAGCTTCTTCCATTCTTGTTGCATCGTCGAGACCCGTTAGCAGGCCAGCGCAGACACAGCGACAGCCTTCCTCAGGGACCAGAGGGATAGGAGGCAGAGGCATGCGAGGTGACCGAGCTCTAGTGCCTAGGTCAGGGCCATCGATTTGTTATGCATGTGGGGAGTCAGGCCATTATCTCGAGATTGCCAGAGTGTCGGACGTACGGGATCTCCAGCTTTACAGAATGTAACGTGTTTCACTTATGAAGAGCAGGGACACTATGCTACATCTTGTCCACGTTCCCACCCACCCCATTAGCTCAGAGGGTACAAGGTGTACCACCCGTGCGCCATACCTTACCCTTACCTCCAGCCAAGCGTCAGGCTATAGCCAGTAGAGCCTACGCGTTGGAGCTGCCTGGACCGTCGAGAACTCCAAAAGGTCCGATCACAGGTTTGTTTTCTTACTATTGTGTGTTGTGTGAATTTCCTTATTGGTTTTTTTTTTAAAAGAGAGTGTTAAAGAGAGTTAAATTGGCCCCTAGGAACCCTATCCGTGGGCGGAGTTCCCGCCCACATTCTTTTCGATTCGGGAGCAACCCATA